>CM021102.1:761759555-761967057 GCA_007115665.2 Sequoiadendron giganteum
GTTGATGGATTAGGGTTTAAGGGTTGAGGATTGAGGATTGAGGGTTGAGTGTTGAGGGATTAGGGATTAAGGGTTGAGGGTTGAGGGTTGAGGGATTAAGAGGATATGGGGGTTGAGGGATTAGGGTTTAAGGGTTGAGGGTTGAGGGATTAGGAGGGTATGGGGGTTGAGGGATTAGGGTTTAAGGGTTAAGGGTTGAGGGTTGAGGGTTGAGGGATTAAGAGGGTGTTGTGCACTTTTTGCACACACGCCCCACCAGAGGTGGGGACCCTCTTTTTCTTCTGCAGTTTTGTACCTTGGCTTTGTCAATTTCTGGTTTTTCTCTTCTTGGAGGTTATTTTGGGATTAAGTCCGGATTTGGTTTGATTGGGGTGGTATTTTGAAGCATTTTAGGGCCTTGGATTTTAGAAATGAGGATTTTTCAAATGAATTTTCAAAGTGATGTGTAGATATTTTTACACCAATGGATAGAGGATGAAAAAGTAGGCCAAGTTGCTTTTTGAACTTTTTGAAAATTCATCCTGGAAAAAAAGTTATGGGGTTTTGAAGTTTTTCTCCGATTTCTGGGTCATTTTTGGGTATTTCCACCCAGTCTGGATTTTGGCGAAATTTGCCTTTTTCAGGTATTTCCACCCGGTCCGGATTTTTTCGAGTTTTTGCCATTTTCGGGATTTTCCGCCCGGACCGGATTTTTCTGGGTTTTTTTGGCATTTTCGGGATTTTCTGCCCCGTCCGGATTTTGGCGGATTTCTGGCCATTTTTTAGGATTTTCCCTTCCTGGTAGATTTTTTCGAATTTCCTGTCACAATTTTTTTGAACTCCGAAAGGGTTAAATTTCCAAAATTTTATGACGGAGTTGAAATTTCCAAGGGTTTATTTATGCTTAATTTTAATATTTTTTGGTTGGATTTTCACATGTGGGCTATTAATGATTATATCTATTTTTCAGGATTAAAGGGAGGACTTGCATATGGATTTGTGCCAGGAGGAAAATCTGGAAAATATTTAAAATGTACCTGCATATGAATCGGTGCCTAGTTGTTCAAATGAACCCAATTGCATAAGAATTTGTGCCACAACTTGTCTACAACTAGAATATATGTTTCAAATGTGGAGTGACGTGTGATGCTGTTTTCACTTTCCAATCATAATTTTTATTAAAATCGAGGTGGAAGATTGTTGAAATTCTTATTGTTCCTGGATGTAACTACTTTTATGCTATTGGATGATGATGTACCACATTTTTAAGAACCCTAATGTGAATTCTTAGGATTTCTTGGGGATTAATTGCAGCCATTGGATTGAATTTAATCCTGGCCCTTGATTTAAAGATGTAATATCTATAAAAGGCCAGTGCCTTCTCATTTGTAAGAGGATTAGTAGAGTAGAAAAGGTTAGAGAACAGCTGGTTAGAGGCTGCAAAGCCAGAATTGGCTAAGTTAGAGGTTAGATTCTGCAGGTTAGTAGTTGTAGGAGAGGAGAAAGACTGGAAATTTTTATGTAATGCTGGAGAAGATAATGCAAACGGGTTGTTGATTTGGCAAACATTGTGTTATGTTTCAAAAGTTTTATGGTTTCTTGTTCTTGATTCTCAGTGTTAGATGTTAGTTTTTAGTTCTTTCATGATAATGGTGAAATGTTAATGATGTTGATCAATCTTTGGTCCATACTTTTGGCAATTTGTTGATTGTAAGTTGTTGTGTAAAGTTAGTCTGGGCTTTATTTTGTGCTAGGTTCAACTGTGGATACTTGTTTACATTGCGCCATTTATTGGGTATGTGGATGAATGTTCATAGTTTGAAAATCTTTAGTTTCCTCAGAAGATTGCACCATTTTTGCAGAGTTGCAGGCTTGTCCTTGATTAAGCAGAAAATGGTTTTATTGGAGATTTGTCTGTTTGTAGCATTCATCATTGTTGTGATTGATTTTAGGAGTAATTTTAATCTTAGGATCTCTTTTAAACTCTTATCTTTTGCTATTTCTTTTATTATCTGGGTTGCATTTAAGAATCTGAGTATCAATATATTGCAAAATCTGATAAGTTTGAAGATCCAGTATTTGTTTGTAAGGCCCCTTGTGATTACCAGCATTTTCACATTATCTCTGAGTTGTTTCACTGCATTGTCAAGACCTGACATTAGAGACCTTGGGGTTATCTCTTTTTCCATAGAGATTTACCTTTCAAGAGAGATAGGATATCATATTTTGTCTGAGTTGTTGCTGTGTAGAAAACACCATCAATAGAGGGTATGAGGGTTGATGGACTAGGGTTGAGGGTTGAGGGTTGAGAGATTAAGAGGGTATAGGGGTTGAGGGATTAGGGGTGAAGGGTTGAGGGTTGAGGGATTAAGAGGATATGGAGGTTGAGGGATTAGGGTTTAAGGGTTGAGGGTTGAGGGTTGAGGGATTAGGAGGGTATGGGGGTTGAGGGATTAGGGATTAAGGGTTAAGGGTTGAGGGTTGAGGGATTAAGAAGGTATGGGGGTTGATGGATTGGGGTTTAAGGGTTGAGGGTTGAGGGATTAAGATATGGGGGTTGAGGGATTAGGAGGGTATGGAGGGTTGAGGGATTAGGAGGGTATGGGGGTTGAGGGATTAGGGTTAAGGGTTGAGGGTTGAGGGATTAAGAGGGTATGGGGGTTGATGGATTAGGGTTTAAGGGTTGAGGGTTGAGGGTTAGGGGTTGAGGGTTGAGGGATTAAGAGGGTATAGGGGTTGAGGGATTATGCCTCACTTATCTCATAATCCCTCTTTGTCAGGCCTCACTTACCTCCCACCCTACTTTCTTAGGTATCTCCTTCTCTCAGGTGTCTCCCTCCCAGCCTCTCTCTCTTAAATTTCTCCCTCCCACACCCTCTCCATCCCCCCTCTCTCTCTCCCACTCCCTCTCTCTCTCTCACTCCCTCTATCTCTCTCCCACTTTGTGTCTCTCCCTCTCTCTGAAGTCGCTCCCTCTCTCTCTCAAGACTCTCCCTCCTATCCCCTCTCACTCTCTCAGGTCTCTCTCTCACTCACTCACTCCCTCTATCTCTAACAGTGGCTCCTGTTGGGGATGAGTGATTTTGCAAACCACTACGAGAATCCAAAGTATCTTTGGTAGAGCAGACCAAGCAAAGCCATGAAAAATGAAGGTGATGATATATGGAGAGAATGAACAGATGAATAATATGAAAATGGAGCAAATGGAGAAGTGGAAAACCCTAAAGTACTGTGCATGGAAGATAATTTTTTAAAGAGGCGTTGCTTAGAATTGTCCATGCACTGGCAATCCTTAATCCTTAATCTTTAAAAAAGGGAAAATCATTAACGAAAGCATACATAGTTTTCACAATATTTCTTTATCGCTCTACAAAATATAACTGAAAATGGTTGTCGAGAAGAGGGTTTCTGAAGCACGGTGAATCTAGAACGGTGGAAAGGGAAGAAAAGCAAGAGAGGAAGGAAAAACAAGGAGAAGAAATTCTACAAGAAGCATTTTCCAAGTTTTTAAATCCTCTTTCCATTGTGTTTTGAGTTCAAATGTGTGAGCAATTTACTATATTGTGAGAAAGAGGAATTCTTCTGTTGAATCCCCAATTGACTATAATCTTGCATTTAGAGAGTTTTAGGTCTACCCTCTACCCTCTATCTCTCTCCAATTCCCTCCCTCCCTCTCTCTCTCTCTCAAGTCTCTCCCTCCTACTTCCTCTCCCTCTTTTAGGTCTCTCTCTCACTCATTCACTCCTTCTATCTCTCTCCCCTCTCCCCTTAACCCTTATCCCTCTACCCTCTACCCTCTACCATTAACTCTTAACCCTCTACCCTCTATCGCTTTTCCACTCCCTCCCTCTCTCTCTCTCACTAACTCCCTATATCGCTCTCTCCTTTACCCTTAACTCTAAACCCTAAACCCTTAGGCCTTAAACCCTTAAACACTCTATCCTCTACCCTCTACTTCTCTTTATCTCCTCCCACCTCTATCTACCTAGACCTCTCTTTGTTTTTTCTCACCTCTCTCCATCCCTACCTCTCCCTCTATCTTTGCTTTCATATCTACTTCTCTCTACCTATTTGTCCCTCTATACCTATTTCTCTCTCCCTCCTTGCCTCCTCTCTCTCAATATCTCTACCTTCTTTCCCTCTCTCTCTTCTCCCCTCTACCCTAAACCCTAAACCCTTAACCCTTAAACCCTAAACCATTAAACCCTCTACCCTCTACCCTTAACCCTCCCTCCCTCTATCTCTCTCCCACTCCCTCCCTCTCTCTCCTTTTCAAGTCTCTCCATACCACCCCCTTTCCCTCTCTCAGGTCTCTCTCTCACTCACTCAATCCATCTATCTCTCTCCCATCTCCCTTAAACCCTATACGTTCAAACCAATACCCTAAACCAATACCCTCAAACCAATACCCTAATCCCTCAACACTTAAACCCTTTAAACCCAATTAAACTCTCTACCCTAATCCCTCTATTAGGTATGTCACTCACTCACTCCCTCTATCTCTCTCCCATCCCTCTCCCACTCCCTCTCTCTCACTCTCTCCCACTCTGTCTTTCTCCCTCTCTCTCTCCCTCTCTCAGATATCTCCCTCCCACTCTCTCTCTCCCTCTATCTCATGTATCTCCCCCCACCCCCTCCATCTCTCTCGAATCCCTCTATCTTGAGTACTCCCTCTCCCCCTGAGTACTCCCTCTCCCTCCCACCCCCTCTCTATCTCTCAAGTCTCTCTCTCTCACTCCTTGTATCTATCCCATCCCTCTATCTCTCACTCCCTCTCTCTCCTACTCTCTTAGGTATCTCTTTCCCACCCCCTCTCTCCCACTTTGTCTCCCTCTCCTTCTCTCCCGAGTGTCTCCCTCCCACTACCTCTCCCTCCCTCTCTCTCACTCTCTCTCTCCGTCTGTATGGATTAGGGTTTAAGGGTTGAGGGATTAAGCCTCACTTATGTCACAATCCCTCTCTGTCAAGCCTCACTTACCTCCCACTCTACTTTCTTAGGTCTCTCCTTCCCAGCCCCTCTCTCCCATTTTGACTCCCTCTCTCTGAAGTCTCTCCTTTTCAGAGGAACATATTTGGCGAGCGCCAAATGGGTTTTACCTTGAAATGGTAAAAATAAGGGTTGACCCCGTGATTCAGGCCCACATTCTCCTATGTTTGTTTGGTTCAACGCTTTATCCGAGTCAAAAACGCCTTTTTTCTGCAGTTGACTTCATATTGTACCAATCTATGCTTGATCCATCACCTTTTTACCACCAATCTGCATGGTAGACAACGTAGAAGAAGATATTTTGAAGTTTCTACATCATTTTACATTATCTGAGGTAATATATTCATTTTGGTAAATTGAAATGTTTGTCTTTAGTATATTTGTTTGTTTTTGACAATATAAACTAAATTTCCTTAATGATTTTATTAATCATAACAATTGGACTTAGAATTCAACATTGAATTAGATGGGATTTGCATAAAAAAGTTCAATTTTTATGAGTTTGAAGAACAAAAAAAATAAAAAACATGACATTTACATAACATAAATTTACTTATGAATTATATTTGCATTGCTTATAGTAGTCCATTTCCAACATGGCTAGTGGAATTCACTGTATTTCATTATGTTTCCAACTAATTTGGAAAACTTTTATTTTCATCTAATTTGGAAAACCTCATTGCCAAAGAAATAGTGAATAATGATAAGATATAGCATCACAGACCCTTCTTTGAATCCATATTCTTCATGACTTTGTTGACAATCAAAAATTTGGTTTTGAGAAAAATATACACAAGAGTCTCTAGTTTTCATTTAGGTGGCAGCAATTTATACCCTAGGTTTGTGATTCTCATTGATTTGCTGTATTGAATGGTTTCCACCCCTCTCTGCATCAATTTTTTTGTAAAATGCATTACTTACTTTTGTTCTATGTGTGTTTGTGGACATGTAGCATTCAAGGTCATGCCGAGGAAACGACCAAAGCCTCTAACACCAGAAGAGTGTGCAGTTAAAAATGCAAGGAGAAGAGAATGAAAAAATGTAGCTTGTGAAGCAAAGGAATTGCAGCCCATACAGCCACAAACTTATGTGCAATCTAAGAGAGATGTCAAATTGGCAAAACAAAGGGCACGAATGAGGAAAGTTCGTGGAAGGACAAGAATGAATACAGAATTTGGGGGCACATCATCAACCATAGGTGAAGCTCAATGCACATCTCCAGTTGAAGACACATTGACAACAACATGTGGTTTTCCAGGTACATCGGAAGTCACATCTCCAATTGAAGACACACCATCAAAAACATTGCGTTTTGAAATTACATCAACAAACGCATCTCTATTTGAAGGAACTCCACAAACGACATCTCAAATTGGAGGTACAACATCGTTTACATGTCAATCTCAAGGTATGTCATCAATTGCACCTCCAATTGAATGTACACGATCTATCCCCGATGTTGTCAACCTTCCCAATATTGACACAAATTTACATTTGAGAACTCCTCCTAGAGTTTTGCATAGAAAACCTACATTTTTTATTGATATTGATTCCAATGTTTTGAAATGGATGCCTAATAAGATTCCAAAACGTACATGTCAAAGATATGTAGAAAAGATATGGACTTTGTTTTTTGCGAAGCTAAGTGAGGGTGGAAGATGCCAACTATTTGTTGAAATGATGAGGCAACTCAAATTTAGGCCCACCATGAAGGCTCTTGGGCTAAGATTTTTGAATGACTCAAGTGAAAATTCCATTGTAAGGAACTTAATGAGTGCATACGAGAGCGTGGGTTCCACCTCACGCATGAAGGATAGTTGTGCCACACGACGTGTGATGACAACAACACTGTTAAGCAGTCAAACAAGGAACAAGGTGAACCTTACAAAGGCAAGTAAGTCTTTTAAAATAAGTAGATCATCTCTAATGAGAGCCAAAGGAAGGCGTGAAAGAGTGGAGGATCCAAATAGCAATGAGTTATGGGCATTTTCGAGTAGAGTGCCACGAAAAGACACAAGAATTGCTCAAGGCTTGAGATCTTAAATTGTGAATTATTGGAAGGATAACACAAGGACCTCTCCTAATCAAAGAGATGTTGTAAGAAGGAGAATTGGTATTATAAACCATGAGCCACATCCAATGCATTATTTGGATACCACTTAAACCCAGTTTTTTGCTGATTTTGTACAAAAGTTTCCTGAAATTAAAATATGTCAAAGGTATTTTGAAATGCTAAAGCCTTTTTATGTCAAAATAAATCACACACGCACTACTTGTTGCTGTAGGGTTCATATTGAGTTTTCTAACCATTATGATGTTTATCGACGTATATGTGTAGATATGCATACTAACAATGTTTTGCAGGAATGTAACATAATGCCTCCACCTAAATCGTCAAGGAAATTTTTGTCTTCCATTTTATGTGAAAGAGAGGATGGTCAAATTTTTTACAAAAAATCATGTTTGGATGGCACATGTGATCATTGTGGTGGCATGCAACATTTTCCAATTTTCCAACACATGGCTAGTACACACACAATTGGAGACAAAATTGTGGAATTTGGCAAATATACAATAGTGGCATACAGTCTAAAAGATGGGAAAGAAGCAAAGAAGTGTGAATTGGTTAGTGATAAGATTCCAGTGTATCAGTTTAAGGGCATTTTTTGTGATCGGGTGGTTTATGATTATGCAATGCATACACACAGAGCACAATGGTTAGACTCACAGTTCAAGTTATGAAAGGACACATTTCCACTTCGTCATATCGTTTTAGTTGTCGACTTCACTAAGAACTACACACTACAACCACAGAACGAGGTGCAATCATAGTACTACAACTCTGTGCAGGTTTCTATATTTGTACATATAGCATTCATTCATGCAAATGATAGTACAGAGGAGAATAGGAAAGTATTGAGGGATTATCACTTTTACATCAGTGATGATCGCACACATTCTGCAGAGTTTGTTCAAGGTTGTTTTCATATGTTCTATGTCGATCTGGATAGCAAGGGCATACCATTTAGTCAACATATCATATGGTCAGATAATTGTACATCACAATTCAAGAACGCCAGAATGTTTTACTGGTTGAGCAGGATGCATAGGATTAGTGGTGTTCAACATATGTGGAACTTCTCAGAGGTCGGGCATGGAAAGGGGGAGCATGATGGAGCAGGTGCATGTATCAAAAGAGCCCTAGCACGAGAAGAGTTAAAGTACACAAACAGTGTAAAGTTGACAGAAGCAAGATCAATTGTCTAGTGGTGCAATGGTTCAATGGGTCCAAGTAGTGAAGGCAATTCTTTAGTTCGTAGATTTTTTCATTTAGTAGATGATACTAACATTGCAAAATATGAGGATTGTTGTACACTAATAGGATCGAGCGAGCTACACTCTTTTAGAATCTCCAATGCAGGTACATGGACTATCCACACAAGGAAGATGGCATGCTTTTGTTATGCATGTACACTTCAATCATGGAATGATTGCGAGTCAATAGAGTGGGTTGATGAATGGTTTGTAAGAAGTCTAACCCCACTTGACACTTATCAACTCCTGATGGCTCTACAAATCACAGAGATGCAATCATCCATTGACTTTGATCATGTATCAGACCTACTAGAACCAGGTAATATATCTTACTTACAATTTTTATTATATTGCTCAGTAAATAAATCTAACAAGATGAACATATCAATGCAGGGCACGTTTATGTGGTAATTGTAGATGAAGACAATGAAGAGGGTACAGATTATTACCTGTGTCGTTGTATCGAGGCCAAAAAGAAATTGGAGTCCCCAATTATAGACAGAGAAAACATAGAATATCCTACAGGTTTGGTGGTTGTTACTGGACCATGGCTTCAGAGGTATCCAGTTAAGAATGTTGCAGTTTGGTTGTTTAAGGACTTCGACAAGCATCAGAAAATTCTTCAGTATTCGAACCTTGTCATCGCCACCGACGTTCATTTGATCAAATATAAGGGTAAACCTGTGAACAAGAACTTGTGGAAAGTGCATGAGTCTGACCACGAGGCAATACTCGACACAATAAAGACTAGAGCAGACCCAGATGGTTCCCTGGATTGATTTGTAAGTATGCACATTGAATTTGTAAAGCCATGTTATTGATCACTCTTTTGGACCAACACCTTGCAATAAGGCTTTTTCACGATTATTGTTTGATGTCATATGCATTTACGACTATCATTGATCCTTTTCTGATTGTGATTGTAGGTAATACTGAAGTTTGTCAAAGTATATAAGAAAAGAACAACATTGGTTGCTAGTGCAAGTGTTCAGTGGTATGAGAAACATCGGTTGTTGATGCATTTTTTGGTTGTCAATCTTCTCTTTCTTTTCCATCTCCTAGATTTATCGGATTGTTATATACTACACGTTTTATGTTAAGCCTCTCAGTGAGAAATCGATGCAACCTAGGTCATCTCTAACATACCTTAAGGTATGACATTCAACAAAACAACTACTATGGTTCAACCGACTCGATCCCTTAAGGGTGCAAAGTGCAAAAGGGAAACAATATTTGACAGGGTATTACTCGTAAATCGTGGTGATTACGAAATATTTTTCTGAACCTACGAGTTCACGTTGGGCCCCTCTACAATAACCTTTTTCGGTTTTCGCTATCTTGGAGGCATTTTCCTATGGTGGCGAATTTTCACTCGAGGAAAAAGTTGTCAAATGCGAGTAGTTGAAAGTTGCAAAGTGGTGCAACTTTCGTTCTACAGCTCGTGTGACCAAACAAACTGTTCCAACGTGTCTGGGTGGGTATTTTTACGCTAGGAATGGTCCTCTTTCACACCTAAACACGCAAAATCACTCTGAGCTACATTCAACCAGATCGATCCCTTAAGGGTCCAAAGTGCAAAATGGCTGCAAAATTCAACATGCTATTACTCAGACACCGTGATGCTTAGAAACTTCTCGTCTGAACCTACGAGTTCATGTTGGGCCCCTCTACAATAACCTTTCTCATTTTTTGCTATCTCAGAGGCTTTTTCCTATGGTGCCGAATTTTCACTCGAGGAAAAAGTTGTCAAATGCAAGTAGTTGAAAGTTGCAAAGTGGTGCACCTTTCATTCTGCAGCTCGTGTGACCAAACAAACTGTTCCAACACATCCGGGTGGGTACATTTACGCTAGGAATGGTCCTCTTTCACACCTAAACACGTGGAATCGCTCTAAGCTACGTTCAACCGGATCGATCCCTTAAGGGTCCAAAGTGCAAAATGGCTTCGAAATTCAGCATGCTATTACTCAGACACTGTGACACTTAGAAACTTATTGTCTGAACCTACGAGTTCATGTTGGGCCCCTCTACAATAACCTTTCTCAATTTTTGCTATCTCAAAGGCTTTTTCCTATGGTGGTGAATTTTCACTTGAGGAAAAAGTTGTCAAATGCAAGTAGTTGAAAGTTGCAAAGTGGTGCAACTTTCATTCTGCAGCTCGTGTGACCAAACAAATTGTTCCAACGCATCCGGGTGGGTACATTTACACTAGGAATGGTCCTCTTTCACACCTAAACACACGGAATCGCTCCAAGCTATGTTCAACCGGATCAATCCCTTAAGGGTCCAAAGTGCAAAATGGCTGTGAAATTCAGCATGCTATTACTCGGACACCGTGAAGCTTAGAAACTTCTCGTCTGAACCTATGAGTTCACGTTGGGCCCCTCTACAATAACCTTTCTCGGTTTTCGCTACCTCAGAGGATTTTTCCTATGGTGGCGAATTTTCACTCGAGGAAAAAGTTGTCAAATGCTAGTAGTTGAAAGTTGCAAAGTGGTGCAACTTTCATTCTGCAACTCGTGTGACCAAAAAAATTGTTCCAACACATCCAAGTGGGTACTTTTACGCTAGGAATGGTCCTCTTTCACACCTAAACACACAGAATCGCTCCGAGCTATGTTCAACCGGATCGATCCCTTAAGGGTCCAAAATGCAAAATGGCTGCGAAATTCAGCATGCTATTACTCGGACACCGTGATGCTTAGAAACTTCTCGTCTGAACCTACGAGTTCATGTTGGGCCCCTCTACAATAACCTTTCTCGATTTTTGCTATCTCGGAGGCTTTTTCCTATGGTGGCGAATTTTCACTCGAGGAAAAAGTTGTCAAATGCAAGTAGTTGAAAGTTGCAAAGTGGTGCAACTTTCGTTCTGCAGCTCGTGTGACCAAACAAACTATTCCAATGCATCCGGGTGGGTATTTTTACGCTAGGAATGGTCTTCTTTCACACCTAAATGCACGGAATCGCTCCAAGCTACTTTCAACCGAATCAATCCCTTAAGGGTCCAAAGTGCAAAATGGCTGTGAAATTCAGCATGCTATTACTCGGACACCGTGATGCTTAGAAACTTCTTGTCTAAACCTACGAGTTCATGTTGGGCCCATCTACAATAACCTCTCTCGGTTTTCGCTATCTCAGAGGCTTTTCCTATGGTGGTGAATTTTCACTCGAGGAAAAAGTTGTCAAATGCAAGTAGTTGAAAGTTGCAAAGTGGTGCAACTTTCGTTCTGTAGCTCATGTGACCAAACAAACTGTTACAACGTGTCCGGGTGGCTATGTTTACGCTAGGAATGGTCCTCTTTCACACCTAAACATGTGGAATCGCTCTGAGCTACGTTCAACCGGATCGATCCCTTAAGGGTCCAAAGTGCAAAATGCTTGTGAACTTCAGCATGCTATTACTCTGACACCGTGACATTTAGAAACTTCTCATTTGATCCTCCAAGATTATGTCGGGCCCATCTACAATAACCTCTCTTGGTTTTTCGCTATCTCGGAGGTTTTTTCCTATGCTGGCGAATTTTCACTCAGGGAAAAAGTTGTCAAATGCAAGTAGTTGAAAGATGCAAAGTGGTGCAACTTTCATTCCGCATCTCGTGTGACCAAATGGACCATTCCAATGTGTCTAGGTGGGTACGTTTACGCTAGGAATGGTTCTCTTTTGCACCTAAACACGCGGAATCGCTCTGAGCTACATTCAACCGGATCGACCCCTTAAAGGTCCAAAGTGCAAAATGGCTGTGAATTTCAACATGCTATTACTCGAACATCGTGATGCTTAGAAACTTCTCATTTGATCCTATGGGATCACGTTGGGCCCCTCTACAATAACCTTGCTCAGTTTTTGCTATCTCAGAGGCTTTTTCCTATGGTGGCGAATTTTCACTCGAGGAAAAAGTTGTCAAATGCAAGTAGTTGAGGCATATTATCAAACAATTCACTACCTTGTCTATGGCTTGTCATGGCATTCCATCACCATGAGACCACTTTTCTTTGAGGCATTTTTTGAAAAAGTTCAATGGCTTGTCTATGCTATTGCTTCCTATTATGCTTTCTTAGATTTTTTCCAAGCATCCATAGCTTGTTCGAAAGCATCTGTTTTAGGCTTTTAGCCATAGCAACAAGGCAATGAACTATTTGATAAAATGCTTTGGTAGACATATATGAAAAATGTCATAGCATAGACAAGGGAATGAACTATTTGAAAAAATGCCTCAAAGAAATGTGGTCTCATGGAATGCCATGACAAGCTAAAGCAATTGGCAGCTGCTCCTAGTTATTAGTTATGCAATGTGAAGTAATTGCATAACTGCTTAGGTTGACTTTGTCAAAAGCTATATTGTAATTGAAATTTTGTCATCTATCAGCATCTAGTTATTCGTTATGCAATGTGAAGTGATGCTTTGAGTTTGAAAGATGTGCAATGCATGAATAAAAACTACAAAATCTATTTTCTACATTTCATTAGTTAAACTCTTTATTTTATTTTCTCTCTATATCTCTATGATATGGAAATGCCTTTCGATTTCAAAAAAGATAGTTTTTATCTCTTGTTATACAATTTTTTACGTTTTTTTATCTCTTGTTATAAAAAGGAGCAGATATACAATGTTAAAGAAGAGTGAAAGCACAACTAAATTTATCATTTCAAAGCAATTTTTTTGATGCATTTTTTCAAACAGTTCACTGCCTTCTCTATGCTATTGCTTACTATTATGCTTTTGATATATTTTTCGAAGCATCCATAGCTTGTTCAAAATCACTTGTTTTAGGCTTTTAGCCATAGCAACAAGGCAGTGAACTATTTGAGAAGATGCTTTGGTAGACATGTATGAAAAATGTGGTAACATAGACAAGGCAGGGAACTATTTGAAAAAATATCTCAAAGAAATTTGGTCTCATAGAGTGCCATGATAAGAAAATGCAATTGGCAGCTGCTCCTAGTTATTAGTTATGCAATGTGAAGAAATTGCATAACTGCTTAGGTTGACTTTGTTCAAACTATATTGTAATTAAATTTTCAGCATCTATCAACATCTGCTTATTAGTTATGCAAAGTGAAGTAATGCTTTGACTTTGAAAGATGTGCAATGCAATGTAATCAATGACATGAATATAAACTACAAAAGTCCATTTTTTGCAATTCATTAGTTAAAATATTTATTGTATTTGCTCTCTATATTTCTATATGCTATGTAAATACCTTGAAATTGTATTTAAAAGGCTTAATAGGTCATTTAGGTGGTATTTGCAAAATCAAGTTGTGAATGAATGGTAATTAAGAGCAAAATTGGAAAATTGCCATCTTAGAAGTCTAACAAAGGGTGGTTATGGTGGTTGATCGGCTCAAGGGGTAGTTGGAAGGTGGTATCAAGATATATTGTTGTAATACCCTGAGTTGAGGGTTGATTTTGTTCAGTTTCTAATAACAAAATATACTTGAAAACGTTGATCACTGGTTTTCTTTCTTTTCCTGAATTTTCTTTGCCTTGCACATGCCCATACAAGTCTATCATGACTTGAGGCTTTGGATACTTGATTGCATATGTTTTTACTCTCTTTGCATATGTTCTGAAGGTTTAAATCCACCGTTGGTGTGTGTGGGATCAACAAACTTGGTTACTGCTCTGTTTTCTGTGTTAGGGGTTTTGAGGGCAACACCATGACACATTAGCCAATCCACCTACTGTTCTGACCCTGTTGCTCAGTGGATTGGCCTGTACCATGATTAGTTTGGTGTATGAATACTTTGGAGGCCGAGAGAATGAATAAACTCAGTGGAGTGTGAAGTTCTAATGTTGTTCAGGGGTGTTTCCACCATGAAAGTAAGGAACTCAAGTACTGAATCTGAGAAATACTGAAAGGAATGGGATTGTGAGTGTCCTTTAAGTTAGGGCAGAGGTATTGTGGGGTGTTTGCACCTTTGGAAGGATTGGGGGAGGTCTGGAGTTATGAGTTTCTTTAAAACCCTTCTTTTTGTGAAGGTTTAGGATGGTTTGTGAGTAGAGGAATAGAACAAGTTCTTGGGGCTCTTAAAATGGGAGAATCCTGAGTTTGGTGAGCACCCCTAAAACTGTTTCAAGTTTCCTTGGTTTCAAGGTGAGTTTGTGAGGGGGTTCCTTTGGAAATTATGCCTAATTATGAAGCCTGGAGCGAAGGAGGTGTATTGAAAGTTCATGTTGGTCCAAAAGAGTTACTATTGGTTTTGGCATATGTTGTGTAACCCTGAAAAGGGTATCTTAATCCACCTTTAAATGGTCAGGTGTTTTAGAAAGGTTGGGAGAAATTAGGCTTGGACGGGGTTTTGAGTTTGGTGCAAGAGCACTTACACCACATCATCATTTTTTTTTAATTTGAATACATCAATAGGGAAATGTTAGTGTCTTTAGGTTTATTTTGTCTAATAAGCTTTGAGAGATCAAACATAATGCAAATAAAGGGTGTTTTGTGTCTTAGAAGTCAATTAGAAATCATATAAGTTGTAAAATGCTGACAAAGCAACTTTAACACAAACAAATGTAATTAAGGGACCAACTAATCCCAAGTTTGGTTATGGGCGTTGGGGAGAATATGGTTGTTGGAAAATTATTTAAAAATCCTTACCAAGGCTCGAATGAGAGAGTGGAAGAAGTTTTGTAATAATTTTACACAATAAACACCACAGTTTTGAGCAATTTTCTAGACAAATATTGTTTTCTTAATCTTTTTGAGTGTTGTACGGGCACATACAGGTTCTTCATGGTCTAATAATTTTAGAGGATGTGTCTATATGTTTTATAATTCATTTATTTTTTATTTGGTGTCTTAACTCTTTGTTTGTAGAGAGAACCAACACAAACAGTGATTGTCCCAGTGTTGCTGAATCAAGGGTTTGAGGGGAAATTTGTGATGTAACAATCAATCCCCCTGTTGTTTGCTATTTTATCTTGGTGGATTGATTGAAAAAATGTTATAATAAGTGTGTCAACTCATTTTGGAATAAGGAGTCATAATTATGTGGTGTTTTTGTGACTGTTCTAAGACTAAACAAGGGTTTTCCAACATGGAAGTGAGGAACCAAAGAGAGGTTTTTAAGAATTAATTCCTGTAAGGGTTATGTGAGGGATTTATGAGTCTGTACAAAAGTATTTTGAGGTGTTTGGGGCTTTGGAAGTGTTGAGAGAGGTCTGGAGTTGTATGTTTCTTTAAAACCCTTGATTTTGTGAAGGTTTTGGAGGGTTTCTTGGGTTTTGTGAGTTAGAGGCTTTGTAGACACAAACTAATGAAAAAATTTGAGGTTTGGCACCATGACCTAAGACTTTCCAAGGCGTTTGGATAGATACCTAAAGTTGGAAGGGTGGTCCCTTTGGAAAAAAAGGGCTAATTGTGAAGCCAAAATTGAAGTAGGTGTGTTGAAAGTCTATGTCAGTCCAAAAGAGAGACCACTAATTCTTTGGTATGTTGTGTAGCCCTAAAAAGGGTATCTCAATCCATATTTTAATTGTCTAGTGTTTTGGAAAGGTTGGAAGAAATCTGGCTAAAACTGAGTTTTGAGTACTACAAGAATAACCAATCACAAATGTGAGTTTTGGAAACCTTGATGAATCTAACTTAGGGATTGTTGTCAATTGATTCAATTGTCATTGTATGAATGTTGATGGTCTTTGTAGGGCCTTGGTGGAGTCTTTTTGTTCATTTGCAAGGTTGGGGAGTTGAGACCCTTGAGGGTGGGTTGATGCCTATTAGGTTGAATAATTATGAAGAAGAGTTCTTGATTGAGAATTGACATTTCCATTGTTGTGAGTCTTCTCCACCTTGGCTCTGCATCAAAGTGCTACAAGGGTGGATTGTTGGGTAAGGTGTTGAATGAAGAGTTTGGTTTGATGGGGCTTTGAGGTTGTGTAGATTGCTCAAAATAGGTTGTATTAATCTTGTTAGGAGCCCCTTGAAGGCAGGTTGTCAGACTGACTGGGTTTGAGCCTCCTTGCCTCTACATCGGTGAGGCACAAGTAATTGAAGCATTCCAAAGGATACAAACCACCACGAATGAAGCTTACTTATACAATACACTTTAGATGGGGCTTATTGAGCATTCCACGGTAATTAATTAAGCATTAGATGTAAACAAAATCCATGCCTACAACATTCAAGCATACAACTTACACGATACGCATGATAACATCATTCAAGAATGGCAGTAGCAAAATAAGAGTTTCTTTAATCAAAAATCCGAAAGGCTATACAATGATATATATTGATAAAAGTATATAAATATATCCAAAAAAACCATATAGGCTTAGTACAAAGGAGCCATTTGGACAAAATATCACGTATATATATCAATAGTACAAAACATATGTTCCAAAATGCCACATAGGCATACAACAAACAACACTAATACATAGTCATTTCCCTCTAGGGGAAGGAAATAGATCCCGTGTTGCCTTCGAAATTCGGTTGGATGGAGTGGCAGTTGCTTGTCTTGTCTTTCGAACACGCCCGCTACTCCTCCTCTCTTCACTCTGGACCTTCAACTGATACGATTAAAAGTAAAGATGTTAAAACATAGAAATTGAGTTATGGAATGGCATACAACAAAATATAATAACTTACCGCATACATATAGTCATCATGCACATTTAAAGCATCACTATGTCCATGATCTGGAGTGACAACCACTTGTAGCAACCATGAAGATAGAAATTAAACTACATAAAATTATCATGAAAATTTTCTATAATAGACCATAAAAGAGAAAATATAATGTCAAATCGACTAATCTATTCCACACCTCTCTCAATGGATCAGAACTGGCTATTGCTGCAGCAACTCCATGGTCCATCGTGCCACCAACATCACCAGGGCTATCTCTTGTCAACAACTGCAAATGAAACAATATCTCAGGTATCATGTTGATATAGGAGAACATAATGTGACACGATCAAGGAATACTTGAATGAAATGTTTGTGTTTCTCATCAATTTTTTAGATTTGTATATACGCAAAATTATGAAAACTAGCTAACATAGATTTACAACCCTATTAATGAATAAAGGCTACCTGAGTGTACATTGTTTGAGGATATGAATCACGAGGTGTGGAGGAAGAAGGTGCCCCAGGAAACTGTTTGAAATCTGAAGCATGTTATGAGACAAACATTCAAATATAACATCCAACTATTCAAATGCAATAATAATATCTTTAATACTAGTTGCATACATGTGGACTCATCATTGAGAATGTATAAGGGTCTGTAGGAATAGAGCATCCCTCATGAACAATGCGACCCTGAAATTTCATCATATCAAAATTCTACTAATTTAGTTATTCTTAAATTTCAAAATATATTTTAATAAACAACATTAAAATAACTTGCTAAATTTTACCTGAGTGTTAATGCTGAATGTATCATTCAGAATATCATTTGTGAAAGCCATCGCCTTTACAATTGACGTAGGCTGTGTAGCTGCATCACGAGCACCCTGATAATCGTATGTGCAAATAGCACCACAAGCGCCACAATGGTGGGGTGGAGCTCGGGGCCTACATGTCTCCTCCACACCAGGCTCTACTAGAGGACTTGCACACTGTAAAATGGTCTAGGTGAGTGAGCCAATCGACTTCATCGTGTCCACCTCTACACTGTCCTTAACAATGGAAGGAACAACGACATGCTCCACCATGGGTCTGCCCAAGGCTCTCGATGCCAACTGTGGATTACGTCGTGCAGCAGGTCTATCGTGTGTGGAGTCCCCACCTCTACCCTGAAAGTCTAAGATGTCAAAATAGTTTGGCATTTTATTGAGGACAAACTCGCAATAGAGTTTCCTCAAAAAGTATTGCGGCACCTCATGGTTATTGCATGGAGGTTGGTCAAATACCATCCACCACCGCTCCCAAAATTTGTTTCTAATTAAATCATGGTGGCACCAATGGATGGGGAACCTCCTGCATGCATGGGACAAAGGTTCATTGGTTTTTGGGTCTTTAAATAGGGCACACAACTCGGCTTTGCTAATTTTTAGTTTTTTGACATCTGCATATGACAAACCATTAGCATAAAATTGCCTCATCTCATCTCTCTTAGTTGACCAAAAATTCATTTGCTCGCTCATTTCTCCTACATGAGTTAAAATTGACTTCAATGATTCAGCAATCCCTCTCCTATAAGGGTGGGTTTCGGCATGCTCAGTTAATCTTGCAATTTATTTTTGAATGTCTCTTTTATTGTTTTCAATTTGATTTTGAATATTTTCTTGTGTTCCTTGAGGATGCCTATGAATTGATGGAGGGGTTTTGGGTTGTTCTTGTATAGGAGGCTTTTGATGAGGGGGTGATTGTGAATTCTCAATGTTTTGAGGTGGAGATTCATTCCCTGAGAATTAGAACAAAGTTTTATTATAAAAATCTATTTAAAGTTGCATTCCAAATCAAATTCAAAATAAATGGAATAAAAATACACACCTCTTTGTAATCTTCGACCTCTTCGACGTGTTGGCGGCATTCTCGTGGAAAATGGCAAGCTAAGGATGCAAATAATGGAGGAGATTTGGCGAGCGCAAGTTGCAGACTTGAAATCTTCCTTCTCAAGCCACGAGTTGAAGACAAAATGAGGGTTCCAAACCCGACTTTTGCATTTTATGTCTAGAAATACATTTGGCGCATGCCAAATGTATTTTTAGACATTTGGCGTGCACCAAAGGCCTTATTTCGGGGTTTTTTTATTGTTTTTCAATTTGGCACCTAAATTGTGTCACAGATTGGTGCACTTACCCTTCTCCAAATTATTCTCTTTTGTGCCTTGAATGGATGATTCGTGATCTATTTCAATTGACAAAGATGATATATCTTCATCTATGATGTTGAATTTATTAATTTCATGAATTTGCCTCATTCACTCCATTTTGTTTGCATTTGGTCATTTCCTTTGCATGATGTTGAATTCTATATCAATCATGAGTAAGATATGGAGATTATTCAAGTCATGATATGATAAAACGTAAAACCACAACCAAACAAAAATGTAATGCAATATAAAAGTTACCAACATGCCACAACAAGATAAAGAATCCTTAAAAGTGCAAAGTAAAGTAAGTGTAAAATAAAAATGATGATATTAGTCATCTGTATAAATTTTAGTTTGGTTGACACACCAAATTATCACCTTGACCAATTTTTATGTCAACATAAATAAAATTAGAAGCAATTAGGCCCTATAATTTATTATTTAAGATAATACGATAATACATCTTTGGTTCTCATGTCTCAGAACCTAATGATATTCACAAACACCTTAATATCATAATCCAAAGGGAGAAGAAAAGAAGTATCAAGTTGATGAGTAAGAGGTAATATAAGGAGATCAAATCTAATATGAATTTTTTCATCATGGTTAAATATGAATTGGTTATTTTTGTAAATGAGAAATCGGGTTTAGGTTTAAATAAAAAATAAAAAATTAAGGGAACAAAAAGGAAAAGATAAATATTGCACAAGATTATTCGCAATATCTTGTAGCTCATCCTTACTATACTTATTCTTAAAACTCTTCCTATAAGGCTTATTTTGATATTTAAAAGAAGAAGAAATTATGGGCATAATAAGTGGAAGCTAGGAAGAGGAAAAGGTAGGATCATGAGACACATGTATAACTTCATAAACATTTATTTTTGAATCTCACAATGTGGTACATAGGTCTAAAAAAATCATTTATTATTTGAGCATTGAAATTTCTTCATGATCTTTAGCTAGAGATTATCCATAAAGAAATGTTGAATCTTAGTATTGGGAAAGTGATGATGCATATTCACAAGAATGGATTAGAATATTAAAAAAATAGTTACACACTCACTTAGGCGTTGTTTACAATAGATGTGGTCTATGAAATTAACATCCAAGCCAATTTGAACCTAGAATTAGCTCATGAATGCTTGTGCAGGAACATCAAAAGACATAAAGAAGCCATGCAGTAGATAAAATAAATATTAAGAGAATAGTATATAAGAGTGAAAAGTAAATTTTTCACAAGAATGCTATCATCATAAAGATAATCAATGTAAGTAGCATTGCAAGATTGCACATGCATTTTGAGCTTTTCCTTATCAAAAATAGAAAAGAAAGAGACCAACAATATGAGTGGAAATGGATGTGATATAACATCAATGAGAAGGGCTTACGTTGGAGGTCCACAGTGACCTCCATAAAACTAGAAGGAATAACATATAAATTCTATTAAATTTGTCAAAGATGATGTAAAATAGGGGGTATACTAGGATTCAACTAAGGAGCTGGCGATGAGGGAAAGAAGGAGCCATAAAATTATTGCACAAATATAGTGGGTAAGGACCATTTATGCTATGAAATAAAACGAAGAGATAGGATGGGAATACATACTAAAATATAAGTGATGGTGGTCAAATAGAATTGAAAAAAATAGGACATGAAGTTAATGTGTCAAGGATAGGAGAGTAAATGAAAATTAGAGGAAACATAGAGGTAGTTATAAATGGATATATATGGAAAAGGACATAACAAGAATGAGAGACAAGGTGGAAAATATAAATTAAATCGTATGGTGCTAAGTATGTATATGAATATTGAACAAGGATACAAGAAAAGTAGATGTATCTAGAGAGTTAGAAGAAGAAGGATGAAAGAGATGTGCATATGGTGAATTAGCATGTAAAACACAATATGCAAAATATATAACACATATGAGTGTGTAATCAAATTACTACTTAGTGCACCAATCACAATTCAAGGATCTAGTCCACTTGTAGGGTTGATAACACACTTCAAATATTATAGATGGGAAATAATTGTATGTTGAATGATATTAGCTTGGTTAAGTGAGTGTCATGATAAAAAAATTATGAAAACAAAAAGTTAGTGAAAACATCAAAATTATTAGAAAGATAAGGGATATGAACCATGGAATGGTTAAGAACTAGGTTGCAATGAAGTGAATTAGCACTAGGATATGTAGCACATGAATTATGATGAGAAGAGGGAACGAACAAAAGGGACAAAGGAAAACAGTTTCAAGGTATGCAATTTAAGGGGTGACACCAAGGAGGGGTAAAGACGGGGTGTGGGAATTTGATCAATATCAAATTGAATTGGAAGAGAGGACACACCTTTAATTATTGGATTCAATTTATTAATTCCATGATGCTTTCTTATTTATTTTTGGCTTCACGCTCCTTCAAAATTTGAGTTATTTTTCAAATTCGTTGGTATGATATTCAATTCTATATCAATCTAATAGAATCAGTATAAAATATGAAAATAATAGTTGATATATCATATTCAATCTAAAAACTAGCAATTTGATTCTTCTACATCAACAAAACAAGAAAATGTGGTAGAATTTTTAAAAAATGATTAAAATTGAGCAACACCATGAAAAGTGTGTTTATATCTTGGATAACACTCATATTGTAGGGTAAAATAGAGTATGTGGGTCTAGCATCATTGGATCCACATGCTTTTATTATCGCTTTTGGAAATTTACTTCTCTAGAAATGCACACATTATAACATGAGTGTGTTATAACACACTCACTTTTGTGCTTTCCTTGAGTATTGCAATAGGAAGAGAGGAGAGATAGGGATAGAAAGAGGGGGAGGTAGAGAGATAGATATAGCGGGAGAGAGAGTGATGCGGTCATGACAAGGGGGTCTTACCAGATAGCCTAATTGTTTAGCCACAATAGGAAAGTCTTTACATAGAACAATAAAATTAAAAATATTTATTTGTATGCCACATTAAACTATTTAGGAATACAATAATATGTTGGATATTGTTGCACTATGTTGTCTTTAGTGTTGCCATTGACATCAAACTATGTCAACCTCTAGTGTGGTGTTGAGTAGGTGTTGTAGATGGGGAGATTGTTGGTGTTGCAGATGGGGAGATTTTTGGTGTTGCAGATGGGGAGATTATTGCAATCTCTATTGTGGTGTTGATGAGGTGTTTGTGGTGTTGAGCAAGCGTTGTTGATGCAGTCGGTTCACTTGGTTTCCAAGTGCTTTTGAGAAAAAATGAATAGAAAGAGTACAAGGTGAGAGAGTTGTGTTATGCATTGTGCTCTGCATTTCTTCATGGTTGAAGATGTTCCTATGCGGTTTGGATGAGATGATCAAAGATGTTCAAAGGTGTTATATCTAGAGTTTCAAGTTTTGGATCATGCGGCAATGGAAGATGTGTCTAACAGTGTGTTGCTTGTGAAGAAGGTTGTCTGGGAGAAATGGCATTTCTCCGCGTTGAGGTTTCTTGTCTTGCAGATTTGGGAACGTGCTAATATTGTCTATATCTACCTTCCCCAGAGTGTTTGGTGTTTTAGTTGTACTGCAAGGTTGGTTAGTGAGTTGTATGTTTGTGACAATGTAGCTGGCTGAATATGATGATTTTGTTCTCAGTTGCAGGTGGTTACGACAATGTTGTTGAATATTTTGATGGTTTTGGAATATTCTGGGATGTTGTGTGATGTTGCTTCATGGTCCGCAAGGTGTTTATGGACCTGGTGAAGAGTGAATTGATTGTTTGTTAGTGTCAATGCAGGTTTGGCTAGCATGTCTTGTTAGCATTGATTGCAGAGGTGGTTTGTTGTTTGTGGAAGCATGGTGTAGTGTATCAGTGAAGATTTGGGTCTTGGTTAACCCTTGGTGTGGTCCGCTTTCACTTCTTTCTATCGTGGAAGTGTTTGGTGCCAACCTATTTGTTGGTTGCATGTTTGAGGTGCATACATTTCGTTGAGGCCGACCTAGAGAAGTTGCTTGAGGTTGTGGAAGATATATAAGCAAGGTTAATTGTTGGAGATGTGTGTGGTGTGTTGTGTGAGAAAAATGATGAGTATGTGATCAAGTGTTGTGATATGAGTGCGAGCTTAAATGCCTAAGGCTACCAATAGTACTGAGCAGAAGTTGTCTACATTTTCAGTGTACCTAAAGTTTTTGGAGGCAATGAGTTGAATGTTGTAGATGGTGTAGAGTTGTTGTGGTGGATCTTCTTGTTGCTCTAAGGTATTGAGCCTCATTTTAACAGTCTTCTTCTATTCTCTTCTATTTCGAATAGTGAGTTCTTTAGGTAGTGAACCCTTGGCAGTGAGCTATTCCTTTCTTTTGGGTGGTGAGCCCTTTCGATAGCAAGCCTATTGTATTTGATGTTGTTATTCATATATATGTGAGTTAATCCTCATTGTGGTTTTTCCTTGATTAGGGTTTTACACATAAATATGGTGTTCTATTGTGTATGGTTGTGAATGTGTTTATGTTTCATTAGTTTACATTCATGCTAATGCCTAATGAGGTTTTGAAGATTAATGATGGTTTGAATGTTTTAATATACAACCGATTCACCCCCTCTCTTAGTTGTCCTGTGTTTTTAACAATTGGTATCAAAGGTATGGTTCCTTGAAAGAAGCTTAATCGCTTGAGGTAGATCTGGATGGTGCATAAGAATGGTGTCAAGGTCCCTATGTTCAATGGAACAAACTATGCTTTCTGGAAATCCAAGAAAGAAGCCTTTCTTGTCTCATTAGGTTTTGGTGTTTGGAAGTCAGTTGAAAATGGATACACTATGCCTACTACTCCTCTAGTAAGTGATTATGAGATCAAAGATTATGAGAATAATGGCAAAGCAAGGAATGCTATCTTGAGTGGGTTTTTTTATTTAGAACTTGTGAAGGTGATAAGCCTCAAAAATGCTAAAGAGATCTAGACAAAGTTGCAGAGCATATATGAAGGAGATGATAAGGTCAAGCAAGAAAAGATGCAAAATTTCAAAGCCAAATTTGAAACCCTAAGGATGTCATAAGATGAAGATATTGCAAGCTACATGCTCCGAATGGATGAAATTGTTAATGCCATCAATGGTCTTGGTGGAAAACTGGAGGAAAGTGAAGCTGTGAAAAAAGTTATTAAGAATTCTTCCTAAATCTTATAAGGCTAAAGTTTTTGCTACTGAGGAAGCTCAGAATTTGGATCAATATTCTAGAGATCAAATGTTTGGTGCTTTAACTACGTTTGAATTAAGAGAGTTTGAGAAAGATGCTCCAAAGAAAGAAACTACTTTTAAAGTCAGCAAGAAAGATGATGAATTCAAGATCTAGATGATCTTGATGAGGTGGAAGCAAATTTTGTAAGGAGATTGAAAAAGGGCATTGGAAAATATAGACGTAAGATACTTTTCAAATGTTTCAATTGTGGACAGATAGGTCATTTATGCTTCTAAATGTCCAATAAAAGTTTCAAATGACAAACATAAAGATCATAAAGTTAAATCTATCAAGAAGAGTTACTATGTTAAAAAAGATAGTGGTGTATCTAATAATGAGGAATCAAACTATCTGGATGATGGAAGTGATGAATGCTTGTTCATGGATTTAAATGTTGGAACTAATTCTACTGATCCTAAAAGATGTATGAAGGAAATCACTCCAAAAACAGGTGACAATATTTAAGGAACTATGTTTATTGTTTTTCATGCAAGAGAGGAGAGAAAATACTGGATAATTGATAGTGGATGCTCAAATCATATGACAGGTGATGAGTAAGTTTGTTAAGATTGAAAAGTATGATGGTGGTTTTGTTAAGTTTGGTGATGATACATCTGCTAAGATCTGTGGAAAAGGTTCAATTAGTTTTGATGGCAAATGTTGGTGGTTTTTAAATCCCAACCAAATCTCATAAACAACCTATGAGTTTGCCATTTTCAATTATTAGCTGCTTGGAGGGATTGGCCAATGAACAGGTGAAAGTAAAACAACTTTCCCTCTACACTTTGGGCTCTATAGAACTCTGGAGAGTGATCCCAAATAGTATTCACTAATATCCTATACTAATTATTACTCCCCAATATCCTATATCTTAAGCCAATGAGAGTGTGCCTTGATTTGAACTCCCCGACTAGAGTGACTATCTATGGTTTGCTTCTAATGGTGAAAAGTAAGAGCAAATGGAAGCACTTCTAGATGGGCAATGAGTTCATGGAGCTTTGAAGTGGTAACCTTGTATGAGTAACAACAAAATAGTGATAGTTGGTGACCATGAGTGCACAAAATTGAGAAAACTATTTGATGTCATCATTCCACCATTGAATCTAGCCAATACCATGAGGACATGGCTCAAGATTACAAATGTGTTCAATATGGGCCAACATGGAATTATTACTCAACAATATATGTGGAGATAGAATTGCATTTTAGTATCTATAAGCATTGGAACTTGCAATTCAATATGAAATTAGATTAGAAAGTGATTTGAAAAGACAATACTCAATAAGGGATCCATCAATAATTGAAAGATACAAAGGAAAATGCAGGTTGTCCTAACAACATGGCCTTTTCAAGATATTTAAGAATTCTTTCATTACTTGACCACAAATTTGTCCCTATATACCATAAATAATGAGTGAAACCCACCAACATTTGGATTGAAAAGACCTAATTTACAATGTATGTAATAACAAGCCTCTCTTTCACAAGTTGTGCATCTCATAGGTAAGTTTTCACATTTATTAGAAGCCAACTCAACTATGTTGAACTCCCACAAGATCCAAGTGGTAATAAGAAAAGACTTCACAATCCAATGCCAGAGATCTTTCAACATCATAGGAAGCATAAATATTAACAACCCCAAAAGAGTGTTTATTGATATGAAAAAAAATGCCCACATAACATGTGTTGTAGCTCCTAGGCAAAATGAAACTGTTGTTATCCCCTAAGTGAAACGAAAATGGCAAGTCTTCCTTGACATAACTCATGATCACTATGCAAAAAGAGTTTTTTTTTGCCATATGACACAACAAACAACAAAGAACATGAAACTTGCAATTTTCAACTCTTGTAGACAAAAAATATACAATTTGAAAAATCTTTGTTGAACATCCCACATGATTTATTTTATGTTGGGGTCAATAGACCCCAACTATTCCATGAAACAAAATTCGTGAAAGATAGGAATTGAGTGGCATGTCACCATCTTTGAGTTGATGAAGAGCTCCATAGTTGTTATTTATGAAGCCCTCTTTTGTAAGTGTCACCATTTTTTGAGATTTAAAACCAACAAATGCCCTTTTCTAATCTAGCACAAATTCACCTTCTTTTATCTCACGAGCTAGGTTATGAGAGTGGTGGGAAGTAGAAGGATAAGGTGGCCAATTAACCAAGTGTGGAGAGAGAACACTAGTAGGAAGTGGCATTTGACTAAAGTGAGGCGTATTTGATAACTATGATAATTCCCCTATGGGCTATGAATCTGTCACTTCCTTTGCCTTGTTAGGTTTTAAAACTTGGGTCCCAACAACCAATTGTTGAGGACCAAGATCTTTAGATCCAAGATTGTAGGCATTTTTAATTGCTCATCATAGTCTAGTCATCCCCACTTTTTTTAAATTGGAGAATCTCCAACAAGCTACTTTGGTGGAGGCTTAGGGTATTGAGTAACCAAAGGATGATCTCAAATTTTGTGATTTGAGGATTGACACTAATATGTTTGACAACTTGATATACATGACCCTTTAGATGAGGCTCTAAGCTCCTATCTAGATTTCAATAGACTCCTTGAATTCTTTAGAAATGTCAACTTCAACACAAATACTTTTCTAAGGGCAAGTAGGAAAAAATAATTCTTACTCAACATGGACAATATACCCAACGAGGGCACGATATGCTCTAGAAAGGGCCAAAGTAACAAAGGGAGACCAAGTAACTTAACCTTTACTAAGTTTCAAAGAGAGTGTTCCTCAAAGACAACTAAACTTCATTTTCATGGGATAAAAACTAACAAGGAGGTATAGATGTACTGAGGGCCATGTTCAAAATGGACTTAAAAAACTTAACTTCAACAAATGTAAAATATAAAAACTTACTAAAGTTTTGGATAGCCTCCCCATGAACCCAATGAGGGATCCAAATGGAGTTGACCCAACTCCTTCACAAGTTTTTAAAAGAAATTATTTCACAAAATATCTAAGAGTAGAGTTTTCAAGCCATTTGCATATATTATCAAAATCATTAACGAACAAAACAAAACTGGAAACAATATAATTATCTCATTAAACACTTTCAATTTGAATTTATGATAAGGCCCTACAAAACCATTTTCCTATTCTTATGAAGCAACAATCCCAAACAAAAAAATTATAAACAAATTCATACAAACCAAACCAAACTAGATCAGTAACTTTCAATTTATATTTCATCAAATAAATAATTTTTAATTATAATATAAATAAATCCTAATTGATCTGAAAAAAAAATCTGAGGGGCTTGATTGTTGTGTTCAATTCTAGTTTTTAAGTCCCGCTCCCCCCCACATACTCGGATTAAATTTCATCAAAAAATACACTCTATATTAAGATATCAATTATCCCCACTTTAAAAAATATTATTTAATTTAACACCGTCACACAAACATGTGCTGTGAAAGAAGTATTGCTGAATAAAATAGGCATTGCTTTAGTTCTCTGCAATTCAGAATCTTGTCGGCCATATGAAACAATTGTTTACAAACAAAGTTTACTTTAAATTAAAATACATGGTATATCATATATAACGACGGATCCACTTGCGTTTGCGGACAAAGTACTGTAAGGACGAAAGCTAGAAGGCGCCATTATTATATATGGTCATTCGCAATGTACCCGGGGGAGGTCACGCGCTTAACTCCAAGAACCTGCGAGCCATCGGATGGTTGGCACTGGAAAGCTCATCAGGCTTCAAAACCT
Organism: Sequoiadendron giganteum; assembly: GCA_007115665.2. Classification (NCBI taxonomy): domain Eukaryota; kingdom Viridiplantae; phylum Streptophyta; class Pinopsida; order Cupressales; family Cupressaceae; genus Sequoiadendron; species Sequoiadendron giganteum. The sequence continues at coordinate 761,787,543 of CM021102.1, forward strand.
CCACAATCTGTCCGTCAACTAACAGACAAACCACATCTGCTATTCTCTGAATCTGTTTAACGCTATGGGAAACCATAACAATGGTCATCTCCTTTACGTTCCTCAACTTCACGATAGAATCCTCGATGTGCTGCGTTGAGATGGGATCCAGAGCGCTTGTCGGCTCGTCCAGCAATAACACCTGCACCGCTAAGTTAGTCTACATATTAAATCTAGCCGCCCGAAGAAAACAATAAACTAGTCTTAACTAAATGCTTCTGACCTCGGGTTCATTGGCCAGGGTTCTGGCTAGGGCCACACGCTGCGCCTGTCCAACGGAGAGGGCGCTGCCAGATTTGGCGGCGAAGGAGGCGTCCAGGTCCGCCAAATTTAAAAAGTCCACCACGTCTTGGTCTTTCAATTTCTTGCCCTGTAGGCCTGGGCCATAACGTATATTGTCTGCCACGGTCCCTGCACAGAAATAACAGGCCTCAGTTTGTAGACTACGGTTATTTTTATTGTAAATGCAGATCCACATACAAGAAAATAAATATGATTGTATGTATTCGCAAGAATATTATGAAAGGCCATTTTGTTTTCAAGTGAATTTCACGGTGTGCTGTTACGGTTCCTGCAGAAGGCCTGAAACATTACTCAGATGAATCCAGGAAGCTTATTTGGTAAAAACAACAAAATCAATTTGAGGTCCCAAGAATTGCATACCTTCTCAATAGACGGACACAATTTTTAACCTTGGGTTTTTACTAACAGAACCAAGTACATGGGTAGTTGCAACACGAACAATTTAATTAAAAGAAAACAACTGACCATCAAACAGGGCTGGCGACTGGAAAAGCATGCCGACACGCCGACGGAGAGAGAGCACGTTGAGTTTTGTTATGTCCTTGCCGTCGAGGAAAACGGAATCCGGCGGGGCCTCCCAGAGGCGGTTGAGAGACCTCAAAAACGTGGATTTTCCGCTGCCGCTTGGTCCTATTATGCCCACCACGCTCCCCTTCCATATGTCCACCGACACTCCTGACAGAATGGAAGCTCCTTCCTCTGTCTTTCTTCGCAGATCTCGTACTCTTATCTTTGGATGACAATTTTCCTCATCTCCCGATCCGTCCACATCCAACAGTAACTCCTTTCTCAAGCTCTCTGTTATCAGACGCACACAACACAGTCAGATCACAAAGAAAACCTGATTGCTGGTTATCGGGAAACATACCTTTGGAGTCGTCCATGACGAACTCGGTCTGGCTACAATTGATTTCTCTCCTGCCTGCTAGCAGCCTTGAAGTTTAGGATATTAGTGTGTCTTAAACTTAACTGCTCTTTTCGTTGTTTTCTCCCATGTATGTATCCAATGCCAAGTAGAATTACTATTGGTGTGGTGTAGCGTATTGTCTGCCGTCCTTCAATATATTCTTCTTTCCGTTGAAAGGTAGTTTGGTAATCCCCTACACTAGATGATTTTGAAGGTACGCCTCAGAATTAATTATATTCTCCAAAGAGTCCATGTGTAGCAATATTGAAATACCTACACGGGGAAGGTACATATGATTGGGAAGCAAGCATAAAAGGGTCAATATTGAAGTACCTACACGGGGAAGTTACATATGATTGGGAACCAAGCATCAGAGGGTCCCACAAGGAACAGGATTATTTTATCTGTATCCGCACCCAAATGGGTTTTCCTCTAAGCCACTATCACATAGCGCCTTTTCAACGTCCACTTCAAAATCATTGCATTTCATCTTGGCTTTCTCGCTAAAGAAAGACTAACGCGAGCTTATGGCCAGCAAAGAGTATGGTTTCCTGAAACCTAGCACACTACCTCCTGTTACTAGACATAAGGGTAAGCCAAACGCCAATTGTGTTTCTATTGGCTTGCCAAACCTAGCGGACTATCTTCCATGTCTTTACATAAGAGCAAGCAAAAAAGGAGTGCGTGTTTCCCTTGATTTTATTGCCAGGTGATACATCTTGGTGATTAAGTTGAACTATGTACACAACACAATGATCAAGACTGAAACAAATCGAGATCCAAAAATGAAACTATGTAAAGATATACACCAACAATATATACCTTAATCTTCAAAGGGATTGACAAGGCGTGATTTATCATAAGCTCAGTCAAAAGGTTAAAACTCGAGGCACAAATTTGAACAATATACAAGACCTTGTACTAGGGAGTCCCATATGCCTCGTCTGCCTCGCCCATAACTGAGCATGTGTTCACTATATATGCACTTCGTAGAACCAAGCTTGGAAAATTATCCTATACATTCACTTGCAAGTTTGTCTCCTCGACACCTTTTGAAAATGTGCTTACAATTGAATACCGTACGTGCTTCTAAAAACAAACTTCAAGAAATACCAATACAGGGCCAACAATTCCTAGGGACTTGTATCATGTTGATTTGAAGACTTTACTTGAGAGGATGGAATATATCAATCACTTCATAGCTTCAAACATATGTAGATACCACTCATTAATTTGCGAGATTTTGCGATAGGGAACATGTTGCTTCATTGGCTTCAAGCATTAACAAAAGAGGCCACTCTTCATTAATTTGTGCACATCTGATGTCATGGCTACCCATTCTTAAGTTGCCTATGTTCAAATGGAGGTTACTCGTTCTCTAGTTGTCTATGTTCAAATGGACAACCTCCCGTTTGGAAATTTTCACCCTAGGGAATGATATTTGGGTTAAAGTGTAAAACAATATGAGCTCTGCTTAGAATTTTAATATTTCTAACGATGAATATATTAGTTTCATTGTGAATCTAATTAGTTTTATGAAAAGCAATAGTAGTCGCAGTATCATAAAAGCAGATGACTTTAGTTCAGGATTTTTTAGTGATTAAGGATCAATTCACTGAGTAAATTGAATTTATCTTGTGACATGATCATGAATACTGGAATCTGTTGATCAGTATTTAGAGATTGATACGTACTTTTCTTATTAAAAAAATAATATGTAGGTCCAAAACTAAGAATGTGTATGGATTTCTGAATTCATTTTATAACTAAACCATTTAGAAACAAATAAGCACACTATCGATAGGTTCTGCATGCTGCTTTGGACGAAGGACACTAAAATTCACTTGCAAAAACTACTCTCCAGGCATCATGGTTGATTTCAAGAACTTCAAACCATAGAGCAGGATAGCAGCTTTGATTCAGCCTAGAGACTTCTAGGATTCTGAAATCCAGTAGCCAATCTAGTTCTAGCTTAGCAAAAGAATCCCAAAACCATTGCCTTCTAGTTATATTCCTAACACCCACCCTCGTATTACTCCTAGATCATTTCTTGCATTCCAGTTTTCATGGGGGAGACCTATATTAATGAAGTTACAGGATATTTATGAATAATGCATTATATTATTTAACCACTACAGATGACTTTTCCTGAGCACAAAGAAAAAAGTGTGAAATATCATCCCAGCATTCTCTTTTTAGGATCAGACTTTTGCAGTATTAGCATCTCTAAAGATGGATTGCAGGCTTCACTGGTATATTAAGTCCTCTTAAGATACCAATGATCTCTGCTACTCACATATACAAGGAGTCGACCAGGATTCAAGATGTTAGCTGAGCCTCCTTGACCATCCAACTGCATCTATTGCTAGGCACTCCATATGTTTCAAGCTTGAGACTGCATCATCTTTCAGAACGGCTTTTTTCAACATGAGCATATTCATGGCAGCATTGATAGCAGAAGGATAATCAGTTTCCAATAATCTTCTGCATCCAAAGTGACTTATCTTAGGATTGGCTTTCTTCATTCCATGCTTACACAAATTCTTGCATATGTTATTATTAACTTTCCGGACATCAGTTTGCCCAAAACTGAAATCACCCAGCCGACTTAAAAAAGGCACTCAAAAATTTATATAAAATCGCTCATTTTATTGGAATCCTTATCCACATCAAACCCTAGAGATCAAAATGTCATTAAAAAGTACAGTGCTTTTACAAAAACATGGACCTCCCATAAAGATGAGACTCCAATCTTCTAAATTGCCGAATTTTGCAAAGAAGAAATCCTTTTGCAGAGAAAGAACAGAGATTTCTCCATCTTTCTTTCCAACACATACAACCAAGATTGTAGGGCATCAACAACAAGCCATAATACATTGAAATCTTATGCCAAAAGGGATTCAATGTCTCCTAGGAGTTGCTTTCCTAGCTTGATCCCAATGCCAGAAGAGACTGCCAGGAAGGAGTGATCTGCAACCTGGGTTACATCAATGCCTGTTTAGACTGACAATGTCACCTTTTGCTCACACTCGAAATTCAGATGCAATGGTAAAGCTTCCCTTTATATAGACTCGGTATCAACAGACTTATAACCTTTTCCAATTGGCTTGCAAGATGCATAATTATCACATTGTATTGGAAATCTATCCAAAATTTTGATGTTAGAGTTGATCAGTTTATTATTTCTACTTTAACCTTAAATGGCTCATAAAGAAAGAGAGCAAATACAAACAAGGTAACAATTTTGCATCACAGATCAAATATAATAGCTGTTCAAATGCTAGAAATAAAAACTGAAATAGTCCATCCATTTTTTACTATTGTTAATTTATTATCTAAAAAAATACAATCAATATCAGATGCAATTCCATGTTACATACCAAAAATTGGTTAAAAGCTATTATAGATTGCAACATGTTGAAGGAAAAAGTATTTATCAGTATGATATTTCCACAGTCCATGGGAATGAAGTAGAAAGCTTCTGGTAGAAAGCTGCAAAATTTGTGATTTTTTTTTTTTAAATTGAACAGTTTTCTACCAGAAGTTTTCTAATTCATGACAAATTATTGTTCAACAAAGTAATCATAAAAACTTATCATGGATTGTGGAAATCTGATTTCTCGAATAGAAGCTTTCTAATTCATGACAAATTATTGTTCAACAAAGCAATCATAAAAAATTATTATGGCAACAAGATATCACTGAAGTTGGATGCCAAAGATATTGTACCATCTCTAGAATATGCCACTATGGCACTAAGAGTAAACAACAAAAAATTAGAAAAGAACAAGTATGAAATCATCAATTATAGAAATTTGAAAACTGGAGTATCTGAGAAATTGATATCGTTTAGGGTGATGTACCAATGAGAACCAGGGATAGACTGATGAAGCAACAGGCACTGTGCTTCATTCAAATTTACAATATTACTACAGAAAAAATCAAATTATATGCTGACTTTTATGTGGACTCTACCTGCTCCAAAAGTTTTCACCAAGTCAACTTAAGCAGTTTGCCTCATCTATCTTTAAAAGAATAGTACAAAATAAAAATGTATTATGTTAATCTCTTTGACTTCCTTATGCATCCTCCAAAAGCTTCACAGCTGGCCCATAAACCATACAACAGCGCTGCTCAAACGATCCCACGAGGCGGGAAACTACTTCCTTGAAAAACATATTGGCCACCTGTTACCAAAAAATATGATTAGCTAATAAACTTGGTTGATACCAGCAATCACATAAAACTTATGAAATATGCAAGCATCACTGATAATCTTGACATGATATGGTTGGCTAGCATTAAAGGCATCAATCAATCAAATTCACGACTCTGTACTTCACAAAAAATTCCAATTGTAACAGAAGATTGCCAAAATTAACATCAGATGCATGGACAACTCTATAAAACAGCTCTCTGCATCACTCTTCATGTTTGCTGTTATGGGACTTTTTCCCTAAGTGAAAAGACAGTTATGAAATAACCATTTAGCATTAAAGGGAGATAGAAAAATAAAAGATAATATGATCCTTTGGTTAAAAATGAGATTAATAAAGAATATTTAATATCATATTTATGAACATCTTACAGGATAGAAGGCTGCCAATTTCAACAGCCTATCTGGCTTGCAATCATTACGATTAAAAATGCAACACATTCTACAAATGATCTTTTGGTCATTTGTCTACATAAAGGGTCTAAAGTTCTTAAAAGAACAGAGCCATGTTGATATTCAGGCTGTGAATGTTTTTCCCAAGCCTTAAATGATGCTTAGGTTAGGTTGCCCATGCATCAGAACTGAGGGCTCATTTGCATTGGTAAATTCAGATGTGTTTTCTTTTATGGACCCTCCAAATGGAAATTCCGTTTGGAGGGTCATTTGTCTACATAAAGGGTCTAAAGTTCTTAAAAGAACAGAGCCATGTTGATATTCAGGCTGTGAATGTTTTGCTCAAGCCTTAAATGATGCTTAGGTGAGGTTGACCATGCATCAGAACTGAGGGCTCATTTGCATTGGTAAATTCAGATGTGTTTTCTTTTATGGACCCTCCAAATGGAAATTCCGTTTCTATTAAGTCTTCATTATTTCCCTATGCAGAGAAATGAAATTTAAAACCCTGAAATCAGATGCATAGTTTCCATGCCCTTCTAAAGGAATTTATTTTTCTTTTAATCTCTTATTATTCCCCTACTCATCGAATTGCAAAATTCTATATGTAAATTAATCCACAAAGGCACTTAACCATCTTCCTAGACAATTAGACCTGATTCAGATTCCAATTTGGGACTTATAAACATGTGACTGAAAACAACTCACAAAAAAATATAGGAAAAGAGAAAACAGTGCATGTGATATATATCACACCTGCCGATGAAGAGGTGACTGAAACTGGAAGTCCACAAAAAAATGAAGATCACAACTTCCAGGAATTGGACTGTTATTGAATTCCCATATATTTATCAGGTACTTGAAAAGATTGCTTTCAGACGCAGTAGTCTGCAAATGAACAATACAAAATGAGTGAACTGCAAAGTAATTGTTCAATAACTCTTGGTAAGAACATTAATTAACCAATTAAATTTAGCATATCCCCTCATTTCAGAGACCAAAATTCATAATCCCAGCCTGATAATTTTTTCTTGTATATGATAGGGCCTATGCATCATCATATCAGGTCTCCTAAGTATATCTCCTCAGATCATAGAGCCAAGACAGTTTATTTATTTCAGCAGGTAGTCTGATTGAGATCGATAATTATAGAAGCACAGATTCACCCATTATCTTAAAGTGATGTACACAGTACAAGACATTTAACAACATCTAGTGGCATGCCAGACCTATTAGGAGAGATTATCCAATTTGGAGTTTTTGCAGGAACTTTGGCTTCTCATATATATAATGAGATGCAATATAATGAACACAAGTTGAGTTTTTTAATTGAATTTTTGTGTTGATCATATATGACAAAGATGTATCAACAATTCATTAAATTCTCGATTTATCTATAAAAAGATAATCAAAGATTTATATATTGCAACTCATACTATCAAAGATAGATTTGGTATGGCAAAGAAAACAAACCATTTAGATTTTCACACAAATGCTATGGATTGCAGAGATATATTTGAAGATAAAGTCATTCACTTGAATTTGTTAAAATAATTATCAGTACTAGAAATATTAACATGTGAGATATCTCCCCCATTAATGGAGTAATCATTGATTCATTTAAGCATAATACTATTTATTGGAAACTGCCTTAACAATGCTTTTATAAATTGAATTTTGACAAATCAGTGACAGTTAATCCTGGCCAGATGCATGCTGGCTTAGTAACTCATTCCCCTTAGGCCTTTCTATTAGAGTCAGCTCTTTTTATTTGGGCACCAAATTAAATAATGAAGCAGAAGCTTTGGCAACTTTAAGAGGTCTCAAGTTGGCTGTGGTCTTGGATGTAAAAAGGTGGAAGTGGAAAGGGATTCTATGATAGTTACCCAAATATTGTTGATTTGTAATGTCCCTGCTAATGTATTAATGCAAATATTTATTAAACCTTCCGCAAATATTTTTTTTAATCAGTTGTTTTGATATGCCTTATAATGTCGCAACCAAATATTTAGGGTGAATATGATTTGGCACCATACAAACCCTAATTTTGCATCAATGTTTACCAGCAGCATTAACAACTCCAAAATACATTTTAGACTTCATTATACTCCCCCAAAATAAATTAATGTTTACACAACAACCTCCGTGGCTCAATGGTGTACTTCAGATTTAATTATTTAGCTTAATCTGATAAACCCTAATACTATGAGTAGGGTTCACCATTAAAGATAAACTCCGGCTTTAAATACACATCAAACTAAACAAAAACCAGATTCAGCCACAAATCTCAACAAATCCTAATCTCTCTTTCCCATATTTAGCAAACCAAAAGAAATCCTTTACAATCACACAAATAACATCAAACCCTAATATTACAGCATGGATCAACAAATGAGTTTAAATTACAAATTACAATATTTGCTTAGATTTGATAAACCCAACTTAAGAATATGGATTTGCATTCATTGATACCTATTTAAACTCGATTTGCAAACACTTGGTAGTTCCAAGCCATTCTTATATTAACAAAAAGCATGAAAGTACAACGCAAACATTGTGTCAACAACTTTTATAGACTAAGGAGGCTCTAGTCGATGTTCACAACCTTCTACACTTTGGTTTGGTTCGTTCTTGTGGGTAACCACCACCATGAACACTTCTAGAGTAAATGCTTCTACTGTAACAACTACAAGTGTCACATCATATTGATAATGCCAATGTCGACCACCGCTAAAGCTCAACACTACCTATAGATGAGAATCATCTCTTCAGCCAACAAGGTTTTCATCCTTAGCCACTCATAAACCAATAGGGTTTTCGTCCTCAAATGTATTTGTTTGAACACAAGTGCTCGTGATAGTCTAGTTAGGGTTTGGTATGGGTATTCAAAAGTTGTTTGCATTGTCAGGCTTCCAACCCAAAATACCATCCACAAAGAGGCCAAAACTGGCATGGAGATCGTCAAGTACTAGAGAAGTACACATATGGGGGCACCCATATCTATCAACATTGTTTCCCTTTAAAATGCACCCAATATCCACGTCCACATGCACAAAAAGGTATTGGGGAGGTATGGAGGAAGATACTTGAAACTTGCAACAAGTCCCAACATTAATGGCATGAAGATCCACGACCACAAACCTTAACTACCATAGTAATAGTGTCTACAATAATATACTCAACTTCTATGGCAGGGAATAAACATGGAGCCACATCCTCTAAATAAATGTCACTAGCAATATGGTACCACAATTAGAGCCACTTGTCAAGAATAAGCATTATAGCCCACTGACGTGCCAAGTAATAGGTGGGATGAATAGTGAGAAATGGTGTGTGGTCAAAGTTGGGGCATTAGGGATACCCTACAACTCATACCACAAGACATAGAACATGGTTCGAAAGGGAGGCATGTTGATGAGAGGAAGTCCAACTCTCCAACAAAGGCTCGTAATACAACACTGTGCAAGCTAAAATATGACTACAGCAATCATATGTTGCTCGTAATTCCTTTCCTAACAGCAAGTTGCAGACTGAATTACTTGCACTTCACAACCCCAAGAGGTGAGATCTTCTACAAGCAACATCGGTCAAGGAAATCTTCCTAAAACTTGCAGAGCTAATAGCTGCTCATGCATGAGATTACAAAAATGACTAAAACTCTCTAATTCAACATTAATTACCATTAGTAACTTCTCCAAACATGAACCCCAAAAACATCAAAGCAGCAAGTATTGATTTCCTTAACAATTAAGCAACACAGATACACACAAAGAACACCAAATATACGTGGAAAAAAACCACAGTGAAAAGAGTTGCTTGGAGCTACTGTCCAAATCCAACCTCACAGAAAATAATATAGAACTTACAATGATTTTGTAGGCACCAACCCATAGGAGTTACAACCTTAATGAGAGACACCAATCTCCTCAAATGTAGGCACCAACCCACGGGAGACACTAATCCCCTATAACACAGTCAGTGGTCACTGAGCACCAACCCAGATCAACATTACAAAGAATATAACTCTTGTCCTGAATCAATAGGCAAACACACTCTCTTATGATATCTCAATTTTGCTCAACCCTCATTTGGCCTATGGCTGTAATCATACGATCTTGGAATTGTTGTAGCATTTGTTGCTATTGCTGGGCAAAGTTGGTCGAGAAATTGTCAAGCTGAGTATTCAAATTTCCCGACGGGTTTTCACCACCTCTTTCCCCCATCTCAAAATCAGCTAGGTTAATTTCAGGTCATTCCCGTTGTCCTGACCTACTTCTAGTGAAATATCTGTGACATGCAATAACCCAATTTCACAACTGATCAGAAAGGCAACATGCAACCTTCTGGGTATCCTCCAAACTGACATGCAATTATGAATCCCTAACAGGCTGGCAAGATTCTTGGCTCTGATACCATTGAAATATTATTTCCCAGATATGTGAAGGATTTATGTCAAAAAAAATTATTTGATAGATATATTTGATCAATAGATTTTGCATGCAAGTATTGCTTTGAACAAAAACAGTTTTCATAAGCAAATACATGTACTTCAAAACCTTTTAGACTCTTCCTATGTAATTCAATTTATCAATAGTACGCCCAAAAACCTTTATTCCAAAATGCAGAATTTTACAAAGATGATAGACAGAACAAAAACCTGGAGATTATGTGAATCGATTTGAAAACAAAAATTTTCATCACTTGAAAATCAGAACAACACACACAGGTAGTCGTCTCCATAAGCCATACCATCATCTACAAGCGCTAAACCATGAAAGATTGTCAGGTGTTTAATCTCAACCAGGCAGCAATTTAACTTCAATTAACACGTCCTTCCCAGATTGCCACGTTTCCTTAAAACACCTTCTCAAAAACGTTATGCGTTGATCTTATACAACAACCACAATTGTTGCAGAGATTTATACCAAAGCCTGGGGTTTTCGTCCCAAACTGCTCAAGGATTTCATCCTGAAATGCATCACTTTCACAGCTCGATGAGAGAATAAGAAACAAAGATTTTTTGAATGCCTCTTCCTTCCCAATCGAGCCCTTTAATGAATCTGAAGTTGCCACTTTTCTTTCCCAAAAATCAATCGATCCTTCAAGGAAGATTTTATTTCCACTTTTTAAAAATCAGAAGTCTTATCCAATTAACATAAGCACTCTTAATTTAAAGTAAATAACTTAGGCTTACTTTAATTTATTTCCCATCATGTGAGTTGCCTAGAGCAAGAAGATATCACTTAAATGGCCCTGCCTTAATTATAATGAATAATTAAATAGTCTCAACGAACTTAAGCTTTTTAAGTCTTATTTAATTATTCCCTTGTAATTTAATTTATTTCTAATCTCGGGAATTAAAAGATTAGAAAATCTCTTCAAGATTATTCACCAGCCGGAAAGGGACATTACACATTATTAATTTATTATTTTATTATTTCTCCTTGTAACTTGGAATATTAATTGTAGTTACATTAGGAGGGGAGGTTACTTATGACAATGGCAATTATATAGTAATTTAACTTACATTTACATCACTTTCCCAATTCTAAGCACAATGAGAGAATGGCATATCTTGTTATGACATGTGGGGTCCACTAATTGAATTTTGGAGCGCCATACTTAGGAATATGTGCCCACTCCACATGGGTCAAAGATGATGTTAGTAATGGTTGTTATTCACAGAACATTGGCTAATTGGTCATGAGGGTGTTGGATTTTTGTCATACCATTTTTAGTAGTTTTGATTTTGAGAGAACTCATGATTTTTCCTCTCTACTTCTCTATAATGCCTTGGATAGTTGTTTTATGGGTCTTTTGTAGGTTAAACACTATTATGCAGCCAGAACGTTGTCAAATTGAAGGGAGAAAGTTAGATGTATTAATGTAACACTTTTATTATATTGATACAAACCTAAGTTACCGGGTTCGGCCTTGGGAGGCTTGGGTTCGATCCGAGTTCGGAATTCGGGTTCGGTTCGCCCAAATTCGACCAAGGTTCGAAAAACCGATTGTGGGTTCAAACCGGGTTCGAAACCCGAACTGTGGGTCCGACCAAGGTTCAAATTTTTCGAACCCGAGTAGAATTTCGTGCCCAGGAGGACATAAAAGTGCCTTTTTGCAATTTTATAAAAAAAAAAAAATCAGTCTTTGTTGACTTTTAAATAGGTTTTTTTTCCCTTTCAACCCTAGTATGTGCCTCTAAAACATGAAATAGGTAAAGAGATAGTGTTTTCAATGGGCTGGCTTGTAAAATAACTATTCTAGTTTAGTGTTTTGAACCAGGCATAGACATTTATTTCATCCTTAAAATTTGCATGGGAACACCCATGCCGCTCACATGTCAACAAAAAATCTAGTTATACAGTCACATAGCATTAATGTCTTATTCATTTAGCTTGCTTACAAAACAATTTGGCTGTGCGATTTTGATCTCTTTTGTTTTTATCCATATTCAGCTTCAAATAGTTGGAAAATAACGCCTTTGCCTCTAAATTTTTATGTTCTTGATGGAATTTGGTCAGCTTGTGTAGAGCTCTTTTTTCAAAGAATTATATTTTCTAAGATTAGATCCAGATATGGATTCTTGTTAGGTTGATTGCATGTCTTGGATTTTGAGTATAAAGTGGTGGTGTATACAGTATTTTTCATTTTTGCTATGTTATTTGACTATTAATATGGTGGTGTATTCTGAACTTAATTACTGCTGCAAATATGTATATATTTCTGATTTTTATATGTTTTTGTATTACCGAACCCAAAACGAACCCAAATCCTAAAAAAAAAAATCCCGAACTGGCGAACCGGTTTCTCGAACCCAAAACCGAACCGGTAACTTAGATACAAACATGTCCTCTCTTTGATGGTAGATTTTTTTGCTAAAAGGTTTCTTCATGTGCATCCAATGTTTGTGTTTATTTATATGTGCTTGCTGATTTTAATTTATTGTTTTGAAAGCCTACATGCTTCTCCAAGTTATGATTCAGATTTATAATGGTAATCACATGAATCAGATCTGAATGCTTAATTTTATACTATCATTGTATTTGTTCCCATGTTTTATCAGCACATTTCAGTTCTATCATAAACATATTCAACCAAGTAAAGGGGGGAGAAGCTCAATACTCCCTTGCATGTGGCTAACTATGCATTGAACCAAAGTGGTATATGCAAAGGCTTAGTAGAGTTATCCCTATGGAGAATGCTAAAGTTAAAATGGGATTCATCTAGTGCTGAGGATACCACGACCACTTATATTGAGCAAACAAAACTAGCCTCTCTTATGGGAAATCCAAAAAAGGCCAAGATGGATAGGGAGACTATGGCACAGAGGATACAATTCTACAATGGACCATGCATGAGCCCCATTCTTGGACAACCATGCTAACCATTTGTTTGTTGTCCAACGTTTCTACTTATGCCATTGAAAGGAACTAGTCTATTTGTAGTTTCATCCACTCTATTAAAATGAACAAACTTACCTCTAAGAGGGTGGAGAAGCTTGTCGTTGTACAAAGCATGTTGCGGTTAGAGCATCTCACTAACCACAACACACTTACATATAAGGAGAGTCCACCAACCTGACGAGATATAGAGCTAGAGGAGCCAACACAGGTTGATGTGATGTGGCACAGACAATGTTGGTTGGTATTAGTTTGGAAAAGCTTAACTTCAAGGAGTCCAACAATTTGAGTGATAAGGAATTTGGCATAGACTTTGAAGAAGATTAGAGGCATTGGGCCATTGGCCAATTGTGTTTGAATTTTGAACACAATCATATATTTTAAATATAATATATTGATATTCCATATTCGACATTTTCATTGGTCAATGCATTGTGTTTCATATGTCAAAATTTCATGTGTTATTCCTTATTCATTTTTTATAGCTAATTTTTCAAATACTATATATGTTTGCACCATTGATCATATATTTTGAATATAATATATGGATATTCCATATTCGACATTTTCATTGTTCAATGCAATGTGTTTCATATTTCAAAATTTCATGTGTTATTCCTTATTCATTTTTTATAACTAATTTTTCAAATACTATATATGTTTGCACCATTGTCCCATTGCCATTCCCAAAACAAGGCCCTTGGTCCCCCATCCACAAGACCATTGCCCCCACCCCCCCATTCTGAGACTCCGTCGAAGTATGTATAATACCAATCATGATAAAAAGACAAATGTATTTAGACACTGCGACTGAATCAAAAGCAGAAAATTTAGATTTCATAATACAGAAAAAAACAAGGGAACCCTCTAAATCAGCTTTGGGTGCAAAGGTCTTTTGTAGGATACTTATTATGGTTCGTCATTTGGCTGATCCAACTGGTTGGGGGCTACATGAGCTCCAATTAGCATTTGTTCTATGGATATCCTAGTCACAGCAATGACAGGCATTGCCCTTGGTTGGATTATAGAGATATCCCACTCAATTGCATGTCCTAATTTTGTACATACTTAAGGGTTAAAGCAGTTGACCTGCTTATAGGTAACTAAAGTTATGAAATTTCTACAATCCATAATGAGAGCCAATATTTTTCTAGATTTGACCATTTATAATTTTAACACCGATGTTTCAGATCAAACTCCATGATCCATCATCAAGGTAATATAGCCAAAGAGGAGAAATGTGAGGAATTTCATCCCTTCCAGCTTCTTGGTTCTTGTGCCACATTTCTTGCCATCTATTTAGTCATTTGGGTTTGCTAACATCCTCACATTTCTCCTCTCTAGCTATCATCATGGAGTTTGATCCGAAACGTTGGTGTTAAAAATCATCCACAATCAAATCCAAAAAAATATTGACTAACTATGCTTATAGGCACTTTAACTTTTTTAATATTGAACTTGATAATTATATGAATGGCTAAACTTAAATTTTGACTTCACATAAAGTTAAACTAGTAAAAATTTGAGTTTCATATATGTCATCATCCCAAAATAATGGGCCCACTGGACTGCCATCCTTAAAACACCTCCCACCGTCCCCATGCCCGAAACACCATGGAACATAGTCTTATAGCCACCTTGATCTTGTTTCGTAATTTTATATGTTTGCAAGTTGTTGGCATCTATGCACAACTCCATGAAAAAAGGTTATATTCTAGAGATTCTACTAACAATGGAGTAGTTTTGAAGAACCTTTTGCATTCCAAATGCAACAAGCCCCTAAACTTTGTTGTGGGGATTTTGGGGGATGAGAGTTTGAGCAACATAGAGTTCTACGAACCACAAAATCCATTATTGAAGATCTCATTGTCAAAATTAGTGCCTTCACTCCAAATGAAGCTACCAAGGAATGGAAATTTAGCCACAATATTCCTAAAGATGATCTTATCTTCCTTGAAGACTACTTAGACTTTAGCAAGTCAAAGAAGGAGGATACACCTATGCTATTGCTATAGGCAAAGGAATTAGCAAATTTAAATTGTTTCCTCAATCTTTTGGAAACAAAATGTGAATTTGGCTTTATATTGCATGGGCTTGGCCCTATACATGAATAATTTGTCATTCTCAATGACAAGTTTTAAAACTCCAAGCTTTTACACCTTAACAACTATTTTGAATAGTGGAGTATCTTGTGCAACCTGCCACTCTTTCTTGAAGCCTAACGTTAAGGTCGAGTCTAAGGAGGAACCGATGTTAAGCCCCAGAAGTTGATATTCTCCCTTTGGTTCAGGCTGCTTTGTCATGTCCCCTTTTTTTCAAATTAAGATAAATAATATTTTTTAAGTTGGGCCCAATAATCTCTATTTTTAAGGGCGACAATAAAATTATTATAATTAAAATAAAAAGGTGTTTTTAAACACTAGTATTAAAATAAAAGAATTTTAAAATACTTAAAATTAAATTGAATAAATAAATATATAAAATAAAAAACTAGAAATATTTTTAAATGCTTGGAGGGAAATTTGGAACCCAAGGGCCCAATTCGAAAAGGTATATCAACGAGGCACCTATCTTCCTTTGAGGATCATTCAAGCTATCATTTGCATACTACTTTCTGATTTGAACAATTGTTCAATCTAGGGCATCCAAGGATGAAAACCTTGGCATGTTTGAAATCTAGAGGACAAAAACCCTCTTGGAATTCATCATATTGGAGCAAGGACAAAAACCCTGTTTCCAATCCAGGTCATTGTAGATTTCCAGGTTTCAAGCATATTCCAGCAATGGCCTAGCATGAGTTGCAAACTAAATTTCTTTTTTTTTGGTTGTCAAGATATTCCAAGATTGCAAAACTCATACTAGCTAGCAAGGAGGGCGTCAAATAGTCAGATCTAAGCATTTCCAACCTGTTGTACATTTTCCCAAGTGGTTGTGTAGTATAGTTGACCAGCACCACACAGTTTAGACAAGGACAAAATCTAAAAACTACATTTTCTAGGGTTTAAACAGCAGCAGAAAAATTATTAATAATTTTCCCAGCAACTGTACAGCAGCAAGAGCATTCGCAGTTGTCTGTACAATAGAAAAAAACCCTAGCCGTACGATCATACCGCTGCTATAGTGAGTGGTAATTTTGTAAAATTCAGAAAATTGTGTTTTGGTATTGTAAACAGCTATTCTTATTTTTCTGGAATAGAATAAATAATTTTAAAAGGATTTCCTGCTGTTTTCTGCCCTTAGGGTTTATTCTAAATTTTCTATAGTAGTTAGGGTTTGCTCCAAAAATCAAAAATTTATTTTTAGAAGCAAAATAAGTCATTTTGAGAGGTTTCAAGAAAGTATCTGCCTATCTAGGATTTACTCTGAATTTTGCAGCAGTTAGGGTTTAATTCTGAAATCAGAAAACTAATTTTTTTAATTAAATACTGGGTTTTACATTCCAGTTTATTGAAAAATTAGAAAGGAACAAAAAATTTACATTTCCAGAGTTAAAAATTGGTTGGCACATTCCATATTCATTTGAAAATTCAGAAATAAAAAATCAGAGTTTGTCATTAAAATATTTAAGGGACATTACATGCTTTTTGTAATTGTGGACTTTTAATCTGTTTTTGGCATTTTGCCAGTGATGTATCTTTTGCCAAGGTGGTTGTCCTATCAGTTTTAGTATTTAAGGTATGTAGTTGCCTTTATAGCCTCTGTTTTAGTATTTAAGATATGTAATTGCCTTTATAGCCTTTTTCCAGTTTATCCAGCACTTCTTGTACTTGTGTATATTTCCTTTAAGTGAAGGCCCCTATAGAACCCTCAATTAACCTATCAAAAAAACAATGTATGATATCTTATTATGAAAGCAGGTCATGCAACTACTACGACAGTTACAAATAAAAACTCCTTTAAATATTTAATTATATAAAACAGGGCATGGCTCTTTCTTTCACACTGGCTCCTTGATGCCATGCATGCCATTTAAAAACAACATTTAGAAAAAAGGACGAAACAAAAAAGATACAATATCTGCATAAGAAACTAAGTTTAACTTTAAAGAATAAAAATCTATGAAAAATAATTGAAGGGATTGGAAGAAATTCAGCACTTTCCAAACAGAAATAAGTCCTAAGGCAATTTCTAAGAAGAACAGCAGGAATTCTATAAAGGCGTCCTATGCTATAATTCTCAATTTTGTGCAACTTGAGCACATTACGTCAAACACTTAAGGGCAAAACAATGTAAGATTTGGATATAACCTAGGACAACACAAGAACAATCATGATTCCCAAGAAACAAAGTTAACCTATGCCTTACTCTGACCAATTGTTCTCGTACCATTTGAGAAACATATGAACAAAATCCAGAGACTAGAACCAAAAAATTGATAAAACATTCCAGTCATTCAGATTTCCAGTTGTGAGACAATTGCTTAAAGAATCCTTGCCAAGCAATGATGAAATAAACAAGAAGCGATACCTTAACATAGTTGGATTTCTTCAGTTCCACATGGGAGATATATCGCTCAACAAGAAATTTAAAGCCTATCTGAAGTTCTGCATCGAATGCTTCATCATTCTTATGATATAATATTGTTGATCTTTGGCACCAAGGAACAAAATCCTCATACAAATCAACAGCTGCTACAACAGCAAATAATTGTTGTGGAGAGTACCTGAACAAGTCTTTTCTTGTCATTTTTGCAATTGTTTGGAAATAGTATAGTTATTGGACAACACTATAAATACGAATTGATACATGACACTAACATAACCAAAGACAGATAATTATAAAAATGAAAAATGAAAAAGTGAAATTATTGGGAAGTATTGGAAAACGATATAAGGGCCGACAAATTGATGGCTATAGCCAAAATAACTAATTTAAGATTAAAAATGGTATGGTTAACAGGCACAGACCAAAGAAAATATCACATTAAGACCTTAAATGGAACATGTACACTCGCACATACAAGCAAAACAG
Source organism: Sequoiadendron giganteum (assembly GCA_007115665.2). Lineage (NCBI taxonomy): Eukaryota > Viridiplantae > Streptophyta > Pinopsida > Cupressales > Cupressaceae > Sequoiadendron > Sequoiadendron giganteum. The sequence goes on from CM021102.1 coordinate 761,805,775, forward strand.
ATATTTTAAGTTTATTATAGTTCTACTTCATCAAAAGCTACTCATACATATAGTTCCTGCATTTTCAATTTCACCTTAAAACAACACTCATGCAGGTTTATCCTGTTGCACCCTCTCAGACGGGGCATGAATCTTAAAGTTCTTAGTTGTAACACGGAGCTTAAGTTCTGAAAACTAGGCTATAAAGAGAGATCCATTAGCAACAGTCTCAAATGTGAGACATCTAAGTAAAAAATTAGGTGCCAAATAGTAAGGGAATAAAACCACTAGATAAAACCCACTATCAAGCAAAATCTATGTGACAAAGTTTTGCAAGAACCCTGGCCAACCCAAACTAGTCCAGAACAGATTCTAATCTTGATCTGATCTGTCCTGGGTTTGCCCAGGGTCCTGCCACGCACCTCTAGATCCAGCCTGGGTACATTCATAACAAGCACACGCCAAATCAAGGCCTGGGACAAGAACCTAAGTAAACCAGGAGCAAGACCCTAAGCAAACTGGAGGTAATCCCAAAGAGAATCCAATTGGGACCCAAAAAAATTAAATTTGTGATGGGAAAAAAACACTTTACCCTAACTAATAGCTTTCCTTAGTCTTTATACAGGATTAGGGGCACTATGCTGCTACACATCATTTGTATGGTGCAACTAGTAGTGGTGGCACCGACACTGCTTGTCCTTCTAACAAACTAAATGATGATGTTAATGTTCTCAATGAAGAGCAATATGTTTATAACTTTATTGATTTTGCATGTGCAGATGCACTAACATAAACCATTTTGATTTATCTTGAATGTTTGACAATTGACATTGAATTATCAATCATCAACTATATTTTGAATTTGATTTTGCACATTTTGTACAAATAAAATGTGTGTGTGTCCATGCCAATTCCCATTTAGTTTTGGACACATTTTGCTGGAATGGCTTACTAAAATTACATATTGACAAATGGCAGTTGTGCTCATTGTCTGATCAATCACTCCTCTATAATCACACTCATTCCCATATTTGACCTATCCTATCCATACCTACATGCATTCCAATACAGTTGCCATAATTATGCCTATTATTGCACCTCATATCCAAACATTCATTCCCCATCTTGATATTACCACTTTCCTGTCTCAAGTCAATCTCAAACTGTGCAGGATCCATCCCACAATACATGGAATTGATCCAAAATTCAAAAATGCAAATTTCAAATCTTTGCAGACTCTCACCTATTCTACTAGCTGTTATGTGTTGTCTTGGTACAGGTTTGCATGATTAATTACTCTGTCTTGGTATTTGAAGGCATTCAACATGCATTTGTTCATCATCAATTATTCATTGAAAATCCTATGCATTACAAGGAATGCCATTCTAGGAACACTTCTCTTTGGAGCACTAAAAGGAACCTAATTCAGCATCAAATCATTCTAGGACATTTTCATGGATGAAGAATATTGTCTTCAATCATCTCCACAACCATAAAGCCAGTCTAATCAAGGAAGTTGACCTAGGAGAACTTGGCCCTTGCAATCCAATGATTTCTCCATGGTATTTTAAATTTTTTTAAATACTAGTCCTTGATAGTCTGGAAAGAGGAGAGCAAAAGTACAAAGCGTGTAAAATTACAACCCCATACTAAAGGTTAGATCCATGCAATGTGGGATTGATCCACAACCATGGAATCAGCCTAAGGAAAAGTTCAGGTTTGCACAGAATTCCAAACAGCAAACACAGCAAGGAGATTTATTTTTCTGGTTGCATCAAATTTATTCTTCACCATTGTTCCCAAAGCTAATCCCTTGCACTTATTTTTCCTTTTTGTATTACTAATAATTGACAAAGAGGTTACAATATAACACGTGAGAAAGCTAAAAGCAAGGTATTAACTATGATTAACACATATCAGTCACTTGAACGTATACAGAATTAGGGGCAATAGCAATTTTTCAACTAGCATATAAAGTTGTACTCTAATTACATCACAGTAAATAGTCTATTAAGATTTCATATCTTTCTTAACAGTCACAAGCTTAGAGTCAAATTCTACAAGTTCTTCCTAGTTCAAAATCAAGTGTTCACAAGAGAGGTGCCTGCATTATGATCAATAAAATGTTACATAAATGGTCTATCATCACACATCCAATCTTCAGGTTTCTCAGCAACAGACTATCCTGCCATTTTAGAGCAGCAAAGGCCATTCTGCAAGTTACCAACAGTCCACTTACTATCATGTAATTGTTCATCGTCCACTTACTATCATGTAATTGTTCATCATCATCAAACTCGAGCCACCACTCTGCGTGTTTTATATCTTATTTTTGTGAGGTTCATCAATCCTTGGCTGACCAGCTTGTAGAAGTTTTCTTTAGAAGTGTCTAGAAGCAATGTTACCTGGGAGATGATAACAATAGAGGTAATGTCACAACATAAGTTAGCAACTAGCCTTCTTTTACCTTGAAAAACCTCATTATTCCTAACTCTCCAAATGAACCATAAAACTTCAGTAGATAAAACAAGCTAAAATTTATTGAACTTTTTTTACTTAAACCTTTCAAATTGCCATACACAATATCATGCCTGTTGGTTGTTTTTTAAGAACCAAGCTGATCTTCGGAGTTGCCTATGGAATTGCCAATTCCAATCCTTAGCAACCCAAAGGGATTTGCCAACGAATGAGTGAAAGCAATAATGCTTTCCTCCTACACTTTGGGCTCTGCAAAACCCGGGAGGGTGATCCCACAATGTATTTAAAGACCTCTACACCAAATATCCGAATACATTGTAAACAACAGATAAATTCTAATATAATAGCTCAACGAACGAAATGTATCAAAATTGGCTGCTTCTTAAACTCTATTTGTAGCATGAGAATGGTGAAACTTAACACAAAATAATAACCATTGTACCTCATTTGAAAAGTTTGTTTATAAAAGTGATTTGCTGCTGAATTCATGACATAAACATAAAATAATAACCATTGTACCTCACAAATCGAAGCAGCTTGTTGTGCAATCACTTCATTTGTTTCTTTTCTCTAGTCCTGCAGGGTTTTGATATTGCCATCATCTTTCAAAATGGGGGGAAGGAGACCATGATGTGTTTCATGAAAGTTTTTTATCAGCTCCCTTATTTTTGCATCCGAAGGCTCAATCTGTCTCCTGGATTCCATTCACATTCTGGATGGTGGGCTTAAGTTTTTCAGGTTTATTTGTGTCATGTTTGGCTCCCAGAGACATCATTCTTAACTCTTGGAATCTTGGGATCCATGTTTCCATGAGAGGGATTGCCAACTCTTTATCAATATCAAATTTATCCATTGCATCCTTCATGGCTAAGTAGTTGGCATGAATGCTATTCAGTCTATTATTTACCGCTCTATTTAGATGTTCCAAAACTACAGCGACAATCTTCATGTTGCTAACAAAAATTTCTCTATCATGACACATTTTTCTTTGTACTCCTTTAGTTGCTCAAGTAAATTCTCCTTGCCGGCAGCTTCCTCTGTTTGTGATGCTTTTGATGTATCTGGCTCCTTCACTAAAATGGGTACAGTTCCCATATTGTAGGGCACAATTGCCCATGAAGAACCTGTTGGAGGTAGAGTAATAGCAATTGTTGGCTCATACGAAGAAGTGGGAGAAGTAGCATCAATCTACATTGGTTCCCTTGATTGCAAATTTTGCAATTTCTCTTTTAACAATGCCAATTTTGTTCATAGATGCATTGTTTGTTGTTGATTCTTTCCATAATCAACCAGCAAATTGTTGTAGCTCTTTCTGAACTGCTCTTTTTTTGCAGTTATTGATTCCACTATGGCCTTTGTGAGTTGTGCCACATTCACTGACATGGTAGCAGCCTCAATAGCTTATGTATCTGATACCCTCTTTATTTATTATTATCAAACCTCACCAATAGTCTAAAGCAAGCTCTGCAACTTCAAGCTTCTTTGTGCAGCAAGCTCTGCAACTTCAGGCTTCTTTGTGCTGGGGGCTAAGGCCCAAATGGCCAGTGTATCCCACTGCTCACTAAATGCACATCCTTGCAGTGCTAAGGTGGCTTCCTCCTCTAAGTTGTAGAGGGGTCTATCACATCTTTTTATTGTATCAAAAGCAATTGCAGAGGCTAGGTCCCATTCTGGCAACAATAAGATACCACTTTTCCTCACTAGCTCTCTACCTCCGGATGCAGTCATTCCCTGAAATTTGTCCTTCATCTCCTTCAAAACCTGCGCTTGAATGGTTGTATTAGGTAACTCTAGGTGGAGACTTCTTTTCAATGCAACATTGTTGACATATTCTGTTGATGTTATTGCAGCGTCGGTCTGCACTTCCAAAGAGAAATAAATTATTTATAAAGCAAGGGCCGACCCTAGATTGATTCCTATATTGGCCAACCTAAAATTATATTTAATTGTTTATTATTGTAAAGGGCCGACCTAAATGAAGAGGCGCCATTGTAACATATATATACAAGGTCATTTGGTTATTGAAGACATCCGAATTAAGAAAAAGTTCGCTATTATGATTAAGGCAGAAGTTCGCAATTACATGAAGAGCAGAGTTCATACTTGAGTAGAATTCGCAGTCCTAGAAGAAGCTCATACTTGAATAGCAGATGAATTCGCAGTCCTAGAAGAAGCTCTTACTTGAACAGCAGATGAATTCGCATTCATAGAAGAAGTTCATACTTAATCAGCAGATCATCATTCCTATAGCAGCAGACTGTTCTTCAAGGAAGAGCAGATTCATTTGTATCTAAGCATCAAGGAAAAGTGTGAAATCCTTAGCCATTGCTGGGCTGTGTTGTAAGCAGATTTCTGTCATTATCATATATATATAAGAGAATCATTTGCTGGGTTTTTTTTCTCCCTCAAGAGGAGGGTTTTCCCAGGGTATCTTGTTGTGTTCATTGTCTTATGTGTTGCATTTATATTATTATCTAATCTGATCTAAGAAACACTAACATATTCATCCTTCTTAGCTCTGTAGGAAAACTCCATGAAAGCCTTAGCTTTCACAAAGGAATCGTCATCAAGGAATTTTGTGCATGCCTCAATCCTTACATCATCAATATTGTTTATCCCAGTAAGGTCAGCTTTGCTTAACCTTAAACCCAATTGTTGTGGCACTATCCCTACTGATGGAAAGGGAATTCCTTGTTGCATTTCTTCCTCTAATACCCAGATTTCTTCATCAGAGTCATCATCATAATCTACCAAGCCAGCAGGTTCAACTCTTTGCTTCTTCTGAGGTGGTGGCCTTGGTGGTGATGAATGTCTAGGAGGGGAGTCAACTTCAACAACATCAGGCCCAGTTGATCTTGGGGGAGATGGAGGTGGCACTTCTTGCATTGGTGGAGGGGCTCTCTACTCCCCTTGTTAAGAAGTAGCAATTGTATCCTTTATTTTTGCTTTATTCTTCCTTCTAGTAAAAGCAATCATTTTTTGTTCTTTGGGAGGTTGGTATGTGGACCTTTCCTCCATAACCGAGATTTCTCCTCCACTCTGTTCCTCTTCAATAGGTGCCTTCCCTTTATCTTGAATCATCCTCTCACCTTTTTGGCGATCCACCACTGTCTCAAAATTCTGAAACATGTGCTCAATTCTTTGTATCTCGTTGGGGATCTCGGCAAGAATAGTGAATTATGGATCCTTCTCTCTTGTTTTTCTTTGCATTTTTTCAAATGCAATCCATTTTTCTTTTCTATCTTCTTGTTTCAAAATATCGAAAATGTTTCTGATGATATCCTCAAGGAATTGAAAAACATGGGTAAACTTGGAACTCCTATTTCTTATCTTTAGCCATGCCATATACCATTCAGGATCATGAGTTCTTACTCCTACTCTCCTCATGCCAAAAGTCTTGAGTATGTCATTTATATTATCCCAACCTCCTTTGATCATCACAAAATTAGAGAAGCATGTGTATGAAGGGAAGAATGTTCCCTTCCTTTGATCTTTCAAATGTTTGTTCTCCGCACTTCCCAGCTGCCACATTACTTCTAGGAACCCAATTCTTTATGGCACATACTTCAGCAATAAATGGGGTGAGACAGATATACCATACACTCCCAAAATTGTAAAAGTGGGGGGGGGGGGGGGATAATATCTCCCCAATTATGATCAACCCCCAATTCGGGTCTCTTGTCCTTGGGTCTCAAGAAATCATGTAAGGCCTTGGGAATCCTTGGCACATTCATTACCAAAGCTCTCCTCAACTCGGAGGCAAATAAATTCTGAAAAACCACATAATCAAATTTTCTAACGTCCTTATCTAGGACAGTGGTCCAACATTGGACAGGCAATTTCAAATTACCTTCCATCCTCTCCAATGTCATATTTTTGCCAAAAAAAGTGACACCCTTGAATAAAAGCATATGCATGAATAATGAATACCAACGGAATTTTACTCCCACTTCACCCTTCTTCAACTTCACCAAACCTTCGTGAATCTTCTTTGCCAAGTATCCCCCATAATCATATACTGTGTGATAATTGGGGTGTTGGATGTGTGCAGCCATGTACATCCAGGCCATGGGCATACCAGTGACTGGATCATAGCCAATGATCTGATAGATGGAGCAGAAAGTCTTTTGAAAATAAGGCACAAAATAATTAACCGGGAAGGGTTCCTTGTCAAATGGACCCAATGTAACCCTTCGACCCTCAATAGATGCTAGATACTTTGGCAATATGTGGGTTCTGAATGAGTACCTAACCTTCTCATATTTTGCCTTAAAAACTTTCTCATCGATGGGGACCATATCCTCACTCCATTCGGTGAGCCTGAAAACATTTGCAATTTCCTCCCTTGTGACCCTAACCATGTCCACTCCGCCGAAAGCTCTTACAGCCCTGGTGACTGGATCATAATTAGCGGCCACTACTTTCAATAAATCAACGTCCATGTAGACATTGGGCACAATTAACTTTCCCAAATCCAGATTCCATGGCTTGCCCACTGGAATACCACAATTTCTATTCCCAAACCAACCACTGAACAATTCCCATCTAGTGAAAGGCAATGTGACATCCCTAACTGCACTTTGCTTGTCGACCAACCCTTCAACAACTTGAGGACCACGGAATAGTGGTTGACCCTTAGGTTTTTCACTAGTAGAGAGTGGCAGCTAATCGATTAGGTCCTAAACTATATGTCTAACAGGGACTTTGGAGCCAGAGGCTTGCCCTTTTGATGAAGACGCTTTTACTTTTGGGGCCATAACTCGAGGGTTTTTTGCGAATTAGGGTTTTGGTTTTACAAAATAAACTTATAGCCCGAGCAAGGGTTTGACAACAAGGCAAGACAATCTAATTGCTCAAAACGAACGTCAAACCTTAAAAGAAATGCAAAAACCAGAAAACCCTAACAATAGAAAGATGGAGAGAGCATAATTGAGCAAGTCTTAAACAATTTCAAAAGTAGGACATTAATTTGACTTACTAGTTTGGTGCAAGCTATAAACCCTAACTTCGACGTTGAACAGGCTTGAGAATCATGGCACGAGCTCCCTGAATGCGCAAAATGCTTTCAACAATCTTCAATTATGTTTTAAAACAAGTTTTAATACCTTTAAAACTCTCAATTTGGTAGCTTTGTGTCTTGTTCGCCATTATGGCTCGCTCGCGTGAACTAGAACAGTTCACTTGTCCTCAAACTCAGCTTTGAATGTCAACCGTTGATCGTGTAGTGGAAATGAATCAACAAACGATCCAGCTTGAGTCAACCAAGTTTGAAAAAGCTGACTGTAAGCAACCGTTGCATTTATCCAATCAAAACAAGCCGTGTGGAAGAGCTTCCTAGTCACGTGCGGGCTCCACTATCTCTCTAGTACTGAAGCAATGTCCACATGTCCGCTTCCCCTTTTCCCCGCAAGTCTTAACTAGTGCACAACTTTTAGCAATGGGGAGGTGGGGAAGGGCTCAGATTCAATTTGGAGTCTTAAACATGCCTGCACTTTACGTCTCAAGCCTTCGGTAATGTGCATAAAACTCGAACAACGAACAGCCCAGATTATAACATCTCGCTCATTTGTAAAACACATGCTTGAACATCACTTTTAGTAACACGCACTTTATCATCCATACCCCTGCACTGAAATATTTCATTAATATTTCCACCTTTTCTAATGTTTCCTCTGTCATTCAAATGACTCCACGTGTCGCTCTCCCGCTTCCCTGTTGAGAGACGGGAGGCAAAAGTGGGTCCCCCACGGGATGGCAGGGAGTGGTCAAGATTGACCCACATCACCCCTCCTCGATCGTCGATCTTCAATTGAACCGGTACTTGCCTCCTTCAAAGCCCACTGGGTCCCAGGGACAGATGTCATCCGCTCATTGTGCCGTGATAATATTTTAATGCAAAATGAAATCAAACGAAGAAACGGGAAAGGGTTCAGATTTATCTGCATCATTCAATCTTTGTCGTTGGTCTGTCTTGTCTTGCCACTTGTTGACTTTGGCCCGCCATTGCAGAAGGACACATGGTGCTCACCTGCCAGCCCGTGGGAATATTATAATGAGAAAAGGACTTGAGCAGGGGCAAGGGGAGCGATCCAAATCTGATCACATAGATCTGACGGTCCTTATAAAACAGGAATTCTACACATGCAAATTGTTAGTCCTTAAAAGGGGCCACAACTAAGTAGACGACAGATGGGGGACATAAAGCCTAAGGTTAAGATATGAAGTCGACGCATGAAAAATTAAACTCAAACTTAAGATCTTGGGGGATACTTAAAATATTATGAACCTGCATGACATAAGGCGAAAATTTCAATAGAACGATGGGTGACGACCGGAATTATTAGAACCTTGGGGCTGGTAACAAGATGAACTCAATGGCACAAGTCATGACTTAGGTGACCGGGAACCGGTGATAGAAAGTCAACAGCAAATTATAACGTTTGCAAAAGATTCGGACTTGAGTTTTTTGAAAAGGGTTTTAGCAACTCAAAAACCCTAAGGCATGGTAATAAGTGAAACCCTAAACCCTAGGACATGAAATAACCAGATTTTGCAAAAAAATTAATGGAACACAAAGCATTTTTAGGGGTTCTATCAATGCCAAGATAAGACCTTTCCCAACCCATTTAACACAATCCTCTAGGGAAAAACCCCATATTTTCTTGGCAAAAATGCAATAAAAAAAAAAAGATGAAAGAGAGACATTTCAGTATTACAAAGAGAACAAACAATAATTTTAAAACCAGAAGTTTTCAACACAGACCCAATAGCCAACTTTTGTAAAAATAACTAGTAGCAAAAACAAGCTTTCTTGGCTCATTCCAAGGAGTTCAAACAAATAACAATCTTTTCTTCTATTCCAAATCAAACCCCCCCAATTGTTAATCAAAAAAGAAAATATCCTAGGTACTAATTAGTATATCATAGAGTGCTCTATTGGAAATTTTGGTCGGTGAAGTAACATTATTCCAACCAATATTATCCAAAATTTAAGCATTAAAATTAATCTTAATCCGATTAGGAAGACTGCTGACAACTTTCATCAAAATAAAATAGGTTTTGTTCTGAGAATCGAAGATCATGAAAATTTCCTTAATTTCCTTCTAGGGTACAATTTGTCCATTTCTAAATAGATCGTCCTTTGTTTGAATGCCTTTTGACAAACAAACGCTAGCAGAGAAGCCCTAAATCAATGCTAAAGGTTTATTGTTATATTGTAGGCTCCACCAAATTGACTTGTAACTCTAAATAACACCATTCCTCTAAGATAATGCGCCCTGATCTGACAAATGACCTTTGACTGATCCCCATGCCCTCCAAATACTACGAAAAAATAGATATTCCTACAGGTTTCACGGAAAATTTCCAGACAACATATCATGAGGATGAAGGCACTTTCAAGATTCCTTATTTTCTGGTACAACATTGCACATGTTATTGCTAACCAGGAATTTCCATGGTTCATCTCCTTCAAAGGATTTTAAAATCCATTTAACTACAGACACACCATGTAGTTTGAAATTCCTAAGTCCCATTCCTCCAAGTTTTTTGGGAAAGCAGCACCAATCCCAATTATCTGCATAACCTTTCTTACTACCTTTTCCATCTAACCAAAGAAAATCTCTTATCATCTTATGCAATTTATCAACCTGACAACTCACAAAGTAACAGGCATAAGCATAATACAAGCTGAAGGGCAATCATACTTTATGACTTATTTGAAACCTACAAGCAAAAGAAAGGAGATGACCTTGCCATTTATTTTTTAAATCAATTTTCTGAACCACCCAATTCCACATCTCATGATGTGAAGGGAAAACAACAAATATCTCACTAGTTTATTACAAGTCTCACCATTCCCAACCAATTTTGTCAAACTAGGGAAGAGAGGTATTAAACCAACTAATAATAACAGATTTATATCCAAATAGTTTAAAAACTGATGCCAAACAATACAAATTCAGTCTATTCAATTTATTAGAGTTCTCCTTCTCATTACAAGTAAATTGAGAGTTACTATCAGCAAACTAAATATCTACAAGCTTTGAGCCATTAGGGAGGTCAATTCCTTTCACAGGTGATCCAAATGAGCCATCTCTCAGCAGATAATGAAAGGCTTCTACAGCAATAACAAACAACAAAGGGGCCAAGAGACATCCTTGCCTTACAGACTTTTGAAGGATAAAGGGATCATACAGGATTCCATTTTATCTACTCAAGCAGCGACATATTTGAACAAGACCTCAACAATTCTACAGAACTTGTCTCTGAATCCCAAGGCTCTTAAAACTAAAAGAATAAACACTAATTCTATTTCATTATAAGCTTTTTCAAAATCTAGCAAAACTGTACAAGCATTTTTTGCCCAAAAGTCTTAGCCCATTCTAATCCTTCCCAACTAGTCAGTGAATTTTCCAAATACATCTGCCTTTTACAAATCTTATCTGAGACCATGAAACAATCATATGGAGAATTTTCCTTAATCTAACTGTAATCACTTTAGCCAGCATTTTATATGAGACATTTAACAAGGTGATAGGTCTCTAATTTTTCACAAGAGATCTATTGCTGTCCTTGGGAAGTAATTTAATTACTCTGTTGATATCTTCTCATCCTGATAACTTCTTTACATACTTCTAGAAGATTTTCAGCTACAACAATCAACATTACTTTTATAAATTCAATGGGAAAACTATCAACGCCTAGGGAGTTATCCCTTAAAGAATTTATAATAGGAATTACCTACCCTATATTAATGTCTCTTCAACGAAAATCCGCATCTCCATCTCCTAGTATCTTTCAGATAATATCCATACACAATATTCTAAGCCTTATCAATATATTCATGTCGCCATCAAATGTGAAAGGATTTCTATAAAAGGATAAGAATGAAATTGTTGAAACTTGATCTTATTAGCTCATCAATTGGAGAACCAACAACATGAATAGGGCCAATTTTCTCCCTAATGAACTTAGCTGTAAAAAGGGTACAAAAACATTTAGAGCCTTTACGTCCATTTTTATTGAAATCATTTTGAATTTTATTCTCAAATATGTTACATCTCATTTTGCTTGCATAAACTTAATTAAATAATAAACAAAACCAGTTGAGACTATTGGTTGATTATCTTATGATTGTTTGATTATGGATAAATGTGTTTTAAATTAGATGTTATTTTTAAATGCATGAAATTGAAAAATAAATGGAGATGAGATGTTATGTGCATGTGCTTCGGCTATAGTTTTATGGACTAACCTATTGACGTAAATCTAAGTGTGAATGAGTGCAGGAACGTGTTGAAGGCGATAACATGGCTGAGGTAGAAATATCTTAGCTGCTTGGTAATAATTAGCATGATGAAAACCCGATGCACGCACACACACATAGTTGCATTCATCCTGCATTGTATGATTATGATTGCATTGTGTTCTCTAAATACATCATTTGTGCATTATGATTTAATTAATGACTATATTTAAGGTTATTATGTTTGTGAAAATAAACTTAATTGGGAAAATAGAAGTATCTCTTATAGTTATTTTGTTTTCGAAAATTAAATTAATTGGTTTGAAAAATAAAAGATTTTATTTTTATAATAAATTGCATGATTTATATTTATATATGTTAATAATAATATAATAAAGATATTACTATAAAATTATAAATATATATAAAGCTTGTTATTAAAATATATAAATAGTTTTAAAATTAAATGCATGATTATTATTGTTAAAGAAAACAAAATTAAATTAAATAAGTTCTATTAAAAATTAAACAAAATCAGTTTAAAATTTAAAAGTTTTGCATGATAAATCATGCGTCCCTCATGAGTAGGAAGGATCAATTCTAAAAATAAGTAACTAGAAGAGGAAGACTTTTGCATGAAATCATGCATGAGGAAAGTCCAGTTCTAAATAAAGGACTGGAGTTGAGTTTATTTGCATAAGAAAACAAAAACATTAAAAAGAGGAGAGATCAACGAAAGAAGGGACAACAATTTTTGGAGAGAAGAACAAGATCATTGGCAATGACGGAGTGGGTCCTTCAAAATCTCACAGCTCTCAATCAAGAATTTGACGCTTGGCAGGTAGGCTTCATAGCCATTTTTTTTGGAAATAATTATGTGTGCAATGCAATATTTCTTTGCTGATTTATCACGAAGTTTCAAACTAAGGATGAGGATTAGAATTGAAATTAATTATGAAAGGAACATACTATCATGTGATGCCATACCCACAAGGCAGACACGATCAAACCCAATAATAGAAGAGATGAGACAATGCCGCCATAATGCCATGAAACAATTCTTGCTCAAAGAATATAATGATGGCGCGCACATCTGAATAGTATCTTTTAAATCGCCCTTTTCACATGTGTTTTCCTATGGTTGTGTCTCTAACATAGAACTTGCCAGGTTTAGCATACAAACCTGTGTAATGAATATTATCTGTGACTGTTATAAACTTGTGAAAGAATATTATGTCTAAAACAGAAATAACAATTGCATACTGATTATTACTATTTTATACAAATATATATACAATATGAGTATTCTACCGAATTAAGTGATTCAATCATGACTATAACCTTACACAATATCTTCTTCTTGTTATAAAACAATTGTGTTATCCATAAACTCTGCATACATCAACAGTAGTATGTGATTATAGTGTATTTGAACCATAGTATACTGGTAAACATTTTATATATGCTCATAAGATTCTTCAGTGAAAGTGTAAAAATCAGATTATGTTTATATATGAAACTGTCATTTTATTGTTATGGTCTAATTCTTTTATTCCAAATCTATATATCAACTTGAACAATTATAGTTATATATGTGTGCATATATATATATATATATATATATATATAACCATATGTTTGTGTGTGTAATAGCACAAATATGCATTGCATGCTACAAACTGATATCTTATGAATTAAACCTGCAAGACATTAACTTAGTTAGAATTGCATGAAAATGAAAATAGTAATGATTGTACTTTAATTATTGCATGAAATTGAGAAATATCATTAAAGATCAATTTGCATGTTTATAACTAGTTGCATGTCAATAATTAAATTACATGTCAATAGTCAAGTTGCATGTCAAAAGTGAATTGCATTGCAATTATATATTTTACAGTCATTAATGCATGTAAAGATGAAATAATGAAAGATGTTCATATAATCATTTGCATGAAAGGAAAAAGTATTTATTTTTATGATCTTTGGATATGCATGTTATTCTATATGTGAATTGGGTTTACCTTCTGGGATAGGGTGCCAAATATGGACCAACAGAGAAGGTCGATCCTCTTTTTGGGATCTTTCAATTTATTCTAGTGCTTTGACCAAAGCCATGTTTTCATTAAAATAGATGAATGTTACCTAGCAAATTTATTGATATGTTTCTCTGCCATATCCTGATAATAAGACATTGCATGTTCATGTTAGAAATGCAAGTAGATATATCAGGTTGCACCGGGATTCCCTCTTGCTTATTGTTTCCACGCTAACTTGTCGGTTCTAGTACTAATTCGGGTTTGGGTTCGGGTTCGGGTTCGAGGGTTCAGTTCACGGGTTCGGCTAAATTTTTTTGGGGGGCTTGGGTTCGTTCATACAAAAAACATGTAAAAATCCAAATATATATATGTATGCAGCCTAGAAGTATGACTTGGGATTAGAATATCACATGACATCATATAAACAACAAAACCACCATAAATGTGAATGTCATTTAAAACATTGTAATGTCCCCTTCTAGTCAGTGATCAGCTCAGTAGCTCTTCAGCCTATTTCGGAAGCCCGTAGGCTCGTTGAGGTGAAATCAGGGTTTCCTTGTTTGGAGGTATTTTTGGTATTTCTCAAAATTTACTATTTTTAGTAAGTTCTATTTTTGGCAATGTTTCAATTGACAGCGGTTCAGTAAGTTTTCCTTGTTAGTTGGAGCAGTTGAATATTATTGATTTTGGTTTCTGAGGTGAAAATGGGAGAAATAAGTTACTTCAAGTTATTAATGTTTTATTATTCAGTTGACCCCTTGGCTTAGTATGATAACTTGAAGTTGTTTTTAAAAGTGTTCTTGAAGGGGTGGACGCCTCATAAGGAAATATTTAATATTTCAATTATGTTTTAAAAAGTGCTTTGGAATTTGGACGCCAAAGTTGAGGAGGAAATATTTGTATTTTAAAAATTAAATGATTCACATTCTTTGGGCGTCCCTTGGAGAGAAAAGGTGGAAAATTAACAATCACCTCAAGTTCTTTAAAAGAGTGAGTTTGCTCCAGCATTTGGCATCCATTGTTTATGCTAATGTTATGTTGTCAGAATGACTTCATGTATTTGGCTTTGAGGAATGCTTACCTCCTAGCATTTGTCCAATTTCATGTTTGAAAGATAACACCTAGTTGGTTTATGGTTGCTTCTCATCCAGATTAGCAGATTGAACTTCATGGTAGATTTCATTTTGGAGATTTTTCACAGTTTTGGATTGCTGGTTTCATCATGGTTGAAGGTCGATTTCATTTACAGCTTTTGGAGTGATTTTTATTTTGTTATGGGTATTTGCTCTTTCCATTTCTAGACCCAAGGCAACCATTCTTGGAGAAATCAGATTTAAATTTGAAGTGCCTGATTTTATTTAGTAAAATCGCCCTTGCAAGGAGGTCGTACCATTTCAAGAGGGCATTGGAATTCGTGCCAAATCATCTATTGAGTTTTGATGCAATTTTGGTATTGTAAATTGGGCACCAACCTTCTAGAGAGCATATGCAATTTGTTTCAACTCATTCGGAGGTATTTTGAAAGAGTTATGAGCATTTTCATTGATTTACAGTTTGCTGGTTGACATTTTCAGTATGCTGGGTGTTATCAAACTTCAATAAGTTCAATTTTTGGCTTCTATTTCAGTATTTAAGAGGTTTAAAACTTGTAAGATTCATCCTTCTCCTATTTGCATTGATTCTATCATTGTAACACTTGTAAATTGCAGATTCCTTTCATTGTAAGGCTGTGAATTTAGTACTAATCCAGACGTTTTATTTGCTGCATTTACTTGTGATTTCTAATGCAAACACTTTAACCCTTGGACGGTTTACCGCCAGTGTGGAGGAATTTACTTTGTACTTCCATCAATCACCCACTGTTAAGTGGAGAATTCCCACTATTGAGTGGTTGTCTGCCACAGCGGATGAATTAGTTTGAATTGTAATGTTTTTCCCCCCACTAATTAAGTGGTAGAGTGGAAACCTCTCATGGCTGGTTTACCGCCAGTGTGGAGGAATTTACTTTGTACTTCCATCAATTACCCACTGTTAAGTGGAGAATTCCCACTATTGAGTGGTTGTCTGCCGCAGCGGATGAATTAGTTTGAATTGTAATGTTTTTCCCCCCACTAATTAAGTGGTAGAGTGGAAACCTCTCATGGCTGGTTTCCCGCCTCTTTCTACTTTCAGTTGTATTCACTTCCAGTTATAATTCAGTTTACTCTGCCATATGTTAGCACCTCGCCTTCTATAGGATCTTGTGTGCACATTCTTGGCGTAGAGTTGCATTCCATTTGATTATCTTTTGGAGCTAACGCTAATCAATTGGCGTAATGCTGGTTTGTGTTGTGTTAATTCAAGGAAAAAATTGACTAGCACATTTCAAACATGCATGATAAATATTCATCGTTCAAACTTCAAGTTCAACATTAAAATAAAAATATCAATTTTAGCACTTTTAATCATCAAATGGATTATCTAAATCATCAATATCATTGTCAACATTGACATTAGATGATGTAGGAAGACTAGATGAGTCACAAGCAATGCCAATGGCACTGTCATTAGCACGCTCATGCTGGCTATCGGACTCCTCATATGCAATATGGTGGGAAGTGGAAGCATCCAAGTCAGTATGTTCTGGCTCAATATCCCACAACTTCGTCTCCCCTTCCTTGTAGTCATGTTGTTTGTGTGAAAGGAGACCCAAGATGGAATGCACATATACTAAGTTCTCCACTCTTTTTGAGATCAATTTATTGCACTGAGTGGATGAAAAAATATGTGCTCCAATTCCTCTCATATGCAAATGAACTAGCAACCTATGAAAACAAAGTAAACAACTAAAATTATACATTATAAAAAAAATTATAAATTATAAATTATAAATGGAACTTTAAAAACTAAAGTATGAAAATTTATTAAACTTACTTGTGATAAAAATTTTATTGCACGAGGCTGCAGATGTTGGAAGTATTGGCCATGGAAGAACCACCAACTATGAGCATCCTTTAAGAACCTATCACGAAGAGCCTTAATACTTTGACTATTTGAGTGCACAAAATCAATGAACTCACTCGTGACTATACCTCGCAATTCAGGATCAGGGAAGAGTCTCATGAATACTACCTTGTATCCTTTAGCCACTTCAAAATCTCTATATGGGGGAAGCCTTCCTAACACAGAAAGAATCTGACTACTGTAGTATTTGGAGACAATGCAAAGGCAAGAAGATGTAATGGAGTGGTCATTTTGTTCCATGTTTCTTCAACAATTGCATGCACTTGTTTGAAGAAAGTCTCTTCAAGGTCTTGCTCTTTCGCATTTATGGTGCACTTCATCTTCTCAATCATTGAGTCGATGCCATCATATATCTCTCCAATGCATGGCTTGTCCATGTCCGTATAGCGAATCATACTCAAAATGGACTCAGTGAAACTAAGGAGATACTCCACACAATCCCACCATGAGTCATCTAATATCATCCACTTAACTTTTGTTGCCCTTTCAGTGCTGCTTTGGCTCCAAATAGACCAATTTTGGCTAATCACCATGTTAGAAAGTGCCTCTCTAACTTTCACAAGTCGTCTCAAGACGATTGTGTTAGAGGCAAAACCGGGTCTCTGCAACCTATTACAAATTAAAAATAATAATTAAAATTTAAAAACAAACTTTAAAGAAGAATTAGAATACACAATCAAATTATGAAAATGTAAATACTACTTCACTTACCTTCAATAGCTCCAATTTTGAAAATGATCTAAAAATTCCTTGAGACATGTGGTGGTTGGTGATGAACATCTAGATATCCTCAACCTCTACATACAATTCTTTGATCTAATCAATTTTATTTCCAATATTTTGTAGCATAAGATTGAGTAAGTGGACCGCATAAGGTGTTCAAAAGATATGTGAATATCGTTCATCAACCAACAACCCAGCAGCTCTACAATTCTTGGCGTTGTCCGTTACAACTCGAACAATGTTGCAAGGTCCCACTTCCTCAATGGCTGCAATGAGAATATCAACAATAAACTGTCCATCTCTGATCTGCCCCTCACAATCCACTGCTTTCAAAAACATTGCCCCTTTAGGGGACACCACTATGACATTGATCAAGGGTCAATTTTTTGAATCTTTCCAACCATCTGAAACAATGGGCACACCTGTCTCAATCCATGAATCCTTTATGGGCTTCAATGAATCTTCAACCATCTTGAACTCTTTTTCCAATAAGGTGTCACACACCTTCTCATAACCCGGGCCCTTCTACCCTTTTGGAGTTTCATTAACTATTTTCAACATCTCTTTCCAATATGGAGAGCGAACAACATGAAAAGACAATCCATTTGCATAAATACATCTTGCTACATGTTGGTCGGCAATGTCTCCACTCTCATTTTGAAATGCAACTTCCAAAGGTCCCTTTGATCTTTTGTTTATAATGGGTTGTTCACTTTGATTTTGAGGATGAGGAGTGGCCAAAAATGGGTGGTTTTCTACCACAATATTGGAATTAGATGGGAGCAGCATTCCCTTTTCTTTTTTTTTTAATAAGGGGTGATTCGATCTACGAGATTCTCGTTCATCTACTTGTTCTTGCTCCATAATATATCCTATGACTGTCTCTAATAGCACAGGTACATTGTTCTTTCCAGGGCAAGCTTTGATGCCTTTTCCAAGTATTCCACACAAATGTGCTTTCACCCGAAAATATGAACTAGAATATTGAACATCACATCCATTGCATTTCCAAATGTAACCACCACCACTTGGAACTTGTTGTATCATTTGAACATATTTCCATAGAGGAGAATTCGGATCTGTTTTGAGTTTAGTTTGAATTGCAGTGCTACAACTAGTTGACATTGTGATTCTTGTGGCAAAAAAAATTTAAAACAACACATTCAAAACAAAAAAACAAAATAATTGAATACAAAAATTTGATTTATAAAACCTAGGTTTTTTGAATCTTTCATACATTCATAGAAGAATGGAAAAAACATGGATAAACAAAGCAAAGAATTTGTTTCATGTTTGTAAAACAAAAAATGGAGGAAAAAAATGAAAAAAACTTACCTCTTTGCAAAAATATCCTTCTACAATCTTCTTGGCAGCCAATGAACACTTGCAAATGTGTAGGAATGACAATGCAATCACTTGTAGAAGCTTCAATGGTCAATCTTCAACTCCCTTTGTCGATCCAACAAGCAAAAATGAATGCTCAGCCTCTTGGAATGAAAGTTGTTGTTTGCAAAACAAATGAACAAAAATGAAGTAGTTTTGGTGTTTTATGTCATTTAAAAGTCTCTTTTAGGGTTGTGTAGGGCGTTGATCAAAGGCATACTCAAAAAACATCTAAAAAAATGCAAAAGAAGTGCAAAATTCCGCCGTTGGGCGCGTGGGTTCTCTCTTGGTACATTTGGGTTATGTTGGGTTATCCTTAGGTTCTCCCAAGTTCGCTCTAGGTGAATCGGCCCCCCTCAAGGGGAACCCTGCTGGTACCCACAAAGGGACTAGACCAGAATCCAAACCCGTTGCAAACCGAACCCGAATCCAGCCCCTGCAAAGGCAAACCTAGTAACATAGTTTCCAGGTTGCTAGGTATTTCGTGCAAGGTCGAGTATTCTTCAAGTAGGAAGAATTTAGAGGAAGCGTAAGCTTCGTGGTTGGGCGGAAAAGCGCCTGAGCCGTGTTCTTGTCTCTCAAACTTGCAGAAGACTATGAGGGTCGATGGCGGTCGAAGACTATTGATTATGTTCTCATATCATTCTTATATCATTATTTGTATTTGTACTTCCAAATTGTATAATTAGTTGACTACATGGCATGAGAGCCTAAGTTGTACTTTTGCATATCATATATTATGTGCTTTTACTTGGATTATGCACTACACATATGAGGATGTGATATGACATTTATTTATCTAGTGAAGTTGTTTCATTTCAATTCCATGTTTGAAGATATTGAGTTACTATTTTATTTTCGTGAGATCATTTAGGGTTTTGAACCTTACAAAATATTGGGCAACAGAGTTCTAATAGCACCTCCATCTATGTTTGGCAACATAACCTATTCTTGCATATTCAAATTATGTAGATCAGCTTGCAATTTTTCCTCGAGTCTAATTAGGTTTTCTTCAAAATCTCTAGCCTAGTTTTTACTAGATTAGACCTTAGTTTTTCCAACAAACCTAAATAATTTTCCCCAAGCTTCAATACAAAACTTGCATCTGAGAAATGTGAGATGAATTTGGTTCATAGATCTTGATAAAGGTCATAATAGTCTTAACCCCATTCAAACAATCCTCATCATAAGCAAACTAGAATTCATCTTGGAAAACCCCTCTACTTTGTATTTTTTCCCCTAGTCAACCCCCTTAATGTCAACATCAGTCTCAACAAACTGATGATGATCGGACAAGGTGAAATGAATTAAAGAAACAACATTATTGTCAACCTGAGTGTAAGGACTAAAAAATCCTTTATTAAAATAGAATTTATCAAGCCTAAAATAGAACCTCATATTTCCACCCTACTTAATACCATAGTTCCATGGAGTTTCCTAACAAGGGAACAAGGGGACCAAGACCCTAAGTTTGAGGACGACAAGGGGATGGAGAGATGGATTTCAAGGACAGAGGGACCAAGGGCCTAAGTTTGGGAGTAGTGAGGGGAATGGCAAAGGGATGGCTGTTGGGCGACACAAATACATATAGTACTTGAAAAATTAGTTATAAAAATATGTATATAGGAATAAGTAAAGGAATTAGAAATGAAACTTTGGCATACTAAGCAACCCACTAAACAATAAACACATTGAAACGATTGCATTAAACATTTAAACATTAACAATGAAAATGTTGAATTCAAAACTTATATTATACTTGAAATATCATTATGATGATTACAATGTTCAAAATTCTAATCATCCCCACCAAACTTCTCATCACTAGAACTACTAAACTCCACAAGCTCAAGCTCCTCCAAACCAATACCAACTAGCCATGTTTGTGTAGCATCAACATCAACCTATGCTAGCTCCTATGGCTCTACAAACCATCAATATGCTAGAATCTCCTTGTACATAAGTGTGTTGTGGTCAATGAGATGCAAGGCACTATGTACAATCACAAGCTTCTTTGCCCTCCCAAAGGTAAGTCTATTCCTCTTAATGGATAGGATGAAGCAACAAGTAGACCAATTCCTCTCAATAGGAGAACTAGAAACATGGAACAACAAAAAAATAGCTAGAGACGTAGTCAAAGAAGTAGGCCCATGCATAGTCCACAAAATGGGGTACTCTTGTGCCATAGTCTCCCTATGTATCTTGACCTCCTTTAAATATCCCCTATGAGTGACAAATTTTGTCTACTCAATACAAATGATGTTGCCATCTGCAAAATCATACATCTTTTGAATAGCCTTCATGAACCCTTCCTTCACCTCAACATACTGTATAGGTGTAATTTTATCAGGCCTTTGCATGTACCACTTTGGGTTCAATGCATAGGAAGCCATGTGCAAGGGAGTATTGAGCTTCTCCCATCTATGATGAATGCTTAAATGAATATGTTCCTTGTAGAATTGTAATGTGGGGCCTTTTTGTCACACAACATCCTTCATTTGGTTAATTAAGCATACTATCAATGCCATAATTTTTGGGGTAAACCTGTTTAATCAAAAGTTTGTGCAATGTTTCACTAGGATCAAAGACACTATCACATATCACAATACATGTCCCCACAGCAATGTGTCCAACGGAATGCAATATCAAACATGAGAAATAATGGATTATCATGCAAAAACATAGAACATCTATAAGTATTTGGAATGAGTCATGTTCTATTCATTATTATGATAATTCTAGGGGCTCATTGTCCTTCATTTTGATTTGTTTTGGACCAGAAAAAACCATTCTTTAGCTTAGTTTTGGTTGGGATTATGTTCAAACAGTTGGTGATCAAGTGTAAAACCGTAAATTCTTCAAATCCCTCGAACACTTGACTTTGAAAATAGGCATTTATAAACGAATGTTTTATGTTTACCTTTACTAAGGATTTATTTGTGTTGCTCTTGTTTGCTCACTCGGAACTTTACTGTGAAAAATATTAGGTTTTAGAACAATATTTTATTGTATTAGTTTTTAATAATTTCACAAAAATCCAACATCTAAGAACGGAGCTCCCTGCCAGGAAGCTCTGCATTGAGGAAGGAATTCTTCTCAAATGTGAGGCCAAATCGGAAGCACTCTAGAAAGCTGTGTGATATTGTGTAATCCCCTTTTGGAAATTCCTAATTTTTGGCCTGCAAAAAAATAATAATCACTAAAAATTGATGTTAGTAATAACAAGTATCAACTTTATGATTATATTCAAATTAATGAATAAAATATTATAATATTGAGGGCAATACATCATAGCTAAAACATCATAATATTTAGAGCTATAGTTCATAGCATCATTAATATTTGAATTCAATACATCTTAACATCGCATATTCCTATAGCCAATCATATTAGGAATTCACTAAAAATACTTGCAAACCGCAATCTCAAAGATGGTTGTCCTTGTATTGCAAGAGCATGGGTGGATCCTGTTGTGACCTTTTCACACATCACCCCATTCAAAATGGGTACCCCCTAATTTTTGCTCCATTCTGGTCTTTTGGCTTTGGTTTTGGGTTGTTTGGCGTCTCTCTCTCTCTGTTCCTTGTGATCTTTCTGGGGATGTACCTATCTTTGGGCCTAAGTTGAAATTTTGGATGTCTGTGAAATTAGGGTTTTCATTCTTCAGGCTGGTTTGAGGTTAAACTGATTGAGCAAATTGAAATCTGAGCTTGGCTTTGCAATCTGGAGGCTTCAAGCAGGTTCCCATTAAAATTTCACTAAATTCTGACAACTTACTATATTTAGTAAGTACTTAATTTGGGATCTTTTCCTCAGGATTTTGGAATTCTGATTGCTTCACCACGTTTAGAACACTTCACAGTGCTTGCACGCAAAATTTGAGCAAATTCTGACAACTTTCTATTTTTAGCAATTTTGGCTTCAGGAGCAATTTTTAGGGTTTGCATGTATGATTTTTCAATGCATGTTAGGATAGTCTTTCTGGGTTTTCCGAGAGCTTCGCAATGATATAACATGCAAGTCAAAATGATGACTTATCATTTTTAGCAAGTGCTCGCATGTGGACCAGTTTTCTGGGTTTTTCTGGGTTTTTTGAGATCTCTCAGGCAATATGACATGCAACCACATTCGACAATTGGTTGATCACCTTTTTCAGGCACTTACTATTTTTAGCAGGTTCACTCCAGCAATCCCAAATCTTCAGTTTCAAGAGCAGAGCAATTCAAAACAAAAATGGAGTTGAGCAGAGGTCAATTGAGGCACATGCAAGTGAAATTAGGGTTTCCAACTTTGGTGCCTAAAATGGGGAGTAAAACTTGAGAAAAATGAAAATTTGATGTATCCCACTGCGATCAACATCTTTTAGGGAGTCCACTGGTAAAATTTGAGCGTAATCTGCATACTTACTATTTATAGTAAGTTACTTCCAAAACAAGGCTAAAAATAGCAGGTGAGCACAAAAGGCAAGTGTGAACAAGTCAGATAGGTCATGAGGATCGCGTTGGGCAAATATCAAGACAGGAGGAGTTGCAGAAGTTTGAGAATCAAGAAATTACTAAAAATAGAAAGTGAGGGCGAGCAAGTTGAAAATAAGCTAAGTGTTCAAATACGCCAAGGTGGGAGACAGGAAAGCACAAATTTGTCTAAGGCATGAGTTTTCAGGGCTCTGGAGTGGAAATGCGCCCATGATGAACAAGGAGGTTTGAGAATTTTCTAAGTCACGAAAATGGAAGGACCCCCTTCCAAATGCGCCCTCAACTTGAAGCTCCCCCTCTGGAATGTGCCCTCAATTTGAAGAATAAGGGGGTAAAATGCGCCCAAGGAAGAGAATGTGTGGGATAGAAAAATTTCTAAGGCAAAAGTGAAACTACAACCTCCTAAATGTGCCCATGAGGAATGAGTTGATCAAAAAGTTTCTAAGGCATTAAAATGGAAGTACCACCTAGTAAATGCTCCCTCTAAGGCACAAAAAATGGCAGTAGATCCCTCCAAATGCGCCCTTGAGAAAAAGAAGTTGGATAAAAGTTTCTAAGGCTGGAAATTTGAAGAACATGGGTCTAAATGCGCCTAAGGAAAAGAATGTGTGGGATAGAAAATTTGCCTAAGGCCAAAATGAAAATACAACCTCTTGAATGCACCCTCATCACAAGATTCATTGAATGCGCCCAGCAAGACTTGAGATAAGAAGGTTTTCGTAAGGCATTAAACTCAAAGCTCAAGGGGTAAAATGCACCCAAGATGAGTAGGTGGCAAGAAATTTTTCTAAGTCATGAAAATGAAAGTAGACCCCTCCAAATGCACTCAAGGAAGAATATGTTGGCTAAGAAATTGTCTGAGGCAAGAAATCAAATACACAAGGTAGTAAATACGCTCTTAAGGAGATTGAAAATTTTCTAGGGCGTAAAGCCTAAGTAAGATAGCTAAATGTGCCCCGAGGAATGTAAGTAACATGAAAACCTTCTAAGGCATGGAAATTCTCCAAGCCCCCTCAAATGCGCCCATGATGAAAAGTTATGAGGGAGACAAAATTTGCTAGAGAAAAATTATAAACTTTATCGGATCCAGAGATCAATCGAACCTTGGAAATCAGAACATGGAAATTAGGTAAGTGAAGTGAATTTATATTATAAGTGTTTTGATGCTCTTCTTTTTGTTTGTTTTGCAGGGTGAACACCGGGACCAAAGCATGATGACTTGGGGTGAGGGAGCAAGTACTCTGGGACAACATTACAACCTTAGAAGGAGCAAAGTTACATGTTCGAAACTCCTCCATGATGTCTCATTTGCACCCAAACCATGAAGGGAGATGTTGGAAGAAACAGCTAAGTGTTGGAATTTCTCCACAAAGACCTACTATGCATACTTCACACAATCCGAGATGTAATGGCAGCAAGGAGGAAAAACATCATCAAACAGGAGAAAGAGGTCGCAGTCTTGGAGTTTTAGATTGAGAACATGCCTGCCATATCAGTTCAAGAAGTAGAAGCTATGATGATTAGATTGATCGAGTTTGCAATCAAAGAGAAGGACAATGGAACGCATTTCTGGATTAGAATCTTCTAGAAGATAGTGGGCATTAAATGCTCATGGTGGTCAAAGGGAGAGAGTGGGCATTATGTGCTCATTTATTACCCCACTCCTCCACTTTTTGGCAATTTTTAGGGCAAAATCCTGACTAGGGCTTAAGTGGCCCAATCTGAGCCCTTCATTGTAATTGAATCCGAGTAGTTCGTTAGACTGGGCCAACTATAAAAGGGGCATCCCCCCTCATTTGTAATAGAGATAGACAGATAGGATCAGAGAGTAGAGATAATAGCATAAAGAGTAGAGCATAGAGAGATTGATAGCATAGGAAGAGGAAGGAAAGTTTTCAAATTAACTTTGTAAGAGATTGTTGTGAACACTCTAATAATAAGAGTTATCATTGCTTGTGGTTTCATCTATTTTTGTGGGTAGCTAGCAAGATTTCTTCGTCCTTCCAATTCACATAGAATCTTAAAGTAGAGCTTAGAATAAAGTAGATATTAATTCATGCATGTAGATAGTTGTGGAATGTGGTGGTCAAATTGAGCGAGCTTCATTAATCCATACCACTAGCAAACTCACTGATGGTGGGTTAGCCTTGTGTGGTCAACTGGAATATTATGTACTTAACTTCGATTATGATTTATATGTTGATATGCGTCGTTGTGATGGTATCTTCATGTTAAGTTGTGATCTGAATACCTCAAGTTACTCCTTTGAAGATTGCACCGGTTTTGTGGAAGCTGTCCAAGGTGAGGCAAAGCAGAGCTTGGTTTAAGTTTGCAAGAGTTGATCTCCACGTCCCGCGCTTAGAGTAGATGATAGCTTTCCTTAGTCCCTGCATCCATTTAAATTCAGCATTTTCTGGTTAGTTTAGGAACTCGAGCTTCATTGATAAATCTTCCTAATCTTGAAAGTCCTTTCCGAGTAAGCAATTGCGTAAGTCCCCTTGAAATACCAGCAAATCACATCGAGCCAACTGAGTCTATGTCCACTGCATGAAGGAACATTGGAGTTGAACGCATGATCTTTCGCAATCTTAGTATGCAGGATATTTTGATCAAGAGAGGATAGAGTAGCCGTTGGAAACTTTACTCTGTGTTGGTGTGGTCATAAAACACCCATCAATAGATCCCCATTTGTCCACCTCGAGGTGGTGTACTTGAGGAGACCTTCAAGCCCAGGAGCACTCATCTACCTTCCGACCCACGAACATGGTAGGATCTCAAGTCCACTACATCCCTCGGTCCACCTTGGAGGTGCACCATCCTCCTTGATCAAGCCCAAGAGCACTCATTCGCCTCCCAACCCACGAGCATGGCAGAATCTCCAATCCATCCATCTCGGGGTGGCATGCTTGATAAGATGCATGAAGACTACCTTCCTCGACAAGCCCAAGAGTGCTGATACGCCTCCCAACCCATGAGCTTGTATCTCGAGGTGGCGTGCTTGATGAAGGAAAGGTCGGTACTTCAACTCTCGTGAACTCAAAAGGTTGATCGGCCTCCCTATTTGCAAACCACTTCTATAAATTCAAAATAGATTGCTAAAGGAATCTACTATATTAATTGGTAATAATATGTATGTATATATATATATTCCTAATTTATATTCTCAAACTTACTTCCCAATAATATTCTTGTTGAAAACTATATTTATTTCCAACAGATATATTATGTTTCAACTTCTTATTTTCCTTTTTCCAATCTCCTTCACTTCATCCCTTTCACAAATGATTCAACCTCCCTTATATATCCTTCATGGTGAGGTGAATAGTCACAACTGTTATAATCATTACACCCTTTACAAGGGATGCACCCCTCCTTAGTCCAAGCACTTTTCTGTTTAATGCAAATCACATGCCCATTAGGAATCACTGCTAATTAATAACTATTGCTGGTCTTGTTTAGAAATTGCTGCTCATTAATATGTATCGCTGTCCCTTATTTCCTTCACCCAAGCTGCAATTCGGTGAGAGCCATGTCTTCATGGCGGGGGCATGACATAATGAGCATATCCTCCAAGCTCCAACCTTGACTCTAACTCTAACTTAGACTATGAAAGCAAAAAGCAAGATGACAACAACAATATTCCCAAGTTGTTTTACACAAAGGCCTAAAGTTTTGGGTCATATTGATGGTCAGTTTAGATATTTGTATTGCTTTTCTATGTAACCTTTTTATGTACCATCTTACTAGGTTGTTATAATATTATCTGATAACATCATAGATGGTTCTGGTGGCATTCCCTGCAGGCCAGGATTTTGTTCTACTTTGGTAATCTCTCTCTTTGATGCTGTTTCTTCCCATGCTGATACTCCCTGTCCCCCTCCCCCTCTGGCTCCCCTGAGGGTCTGAAATTGCAATTAAATTTGGTATTTTTAAATCCTTATATAAATGTTATCTTTTACTAATTAAAAGAAAAGAGAAAAAAAATGTGACTGGTCCTTGTTCCTTTTCAAAATAAACTTTCTAATTTGAAGCATCAAAATCATTCTTAAAGATAAACTTTTCCAGCAAATAATATTCCATGGTAGCAGCATGATGTTAACAGTTCATCTTCTTGCAGCAGTTTGTATTGCTCTATGTATCCAAACGCCAATCTATATTGTCTCTGCAAAAACTGAAGTGTGGCGAACCTGAATTTCAGTTCATATAATAAGGTTACCTCATAGCAAGATCGTTTAACAACCCCTTTAGTAATGTCCTTACAATGTCTTTGGAGGTAATCACCTAATAAAATATACTTTTCTGACAATTTCTGCAGATTTATGTTTAAGAGTTGTGGTATACGTTCCTGAAAGAGAAGGAAATGTTATTAAATTACCAAATTCACAGCAGGGACAAAAGCAATTGTAAAATGTCGTCTCAGCTTTATATATTTTGTTTTTGTAGCTTGCATGTAAAAAGTAAAAGGCCTGAAAATCATATTTTTGCTTCTTCTAAGATTGGAAAAAAAATGAACTTTGCATTGTAAGATTAATATGGGGTGTCTCACCTTGATTACCCTATAGTCAAAATTTGTTAATTGATTCAAAATGAGCAGTTCAAGGAGTTAAAAGAGATCCAAAGGGAAGCATATATATTACAGCCTTAGAGAATTTGATTTCAGCAGATCAATTCTCAGACCTCCATTGGAGAAACAATGAAAGCACTTTGCTTGGAATTTCACAGTTCTTGTATAGCATAAGCAATAAAAACTTCAAACAAATATTCAATGACAGTTCTGTTCAAAGTCATATGTGGCCATAAAAGACAGAAAAACAATAAAGAGGATGTGAAGAGATACGAATTAATTTATCTGTCAACAAGTTTGTCTAGTGTTGTATGGAAACTGTGAGAGTAAAACTTATGATGGTAAATTGAGGTATAGGATTGTATTCTGTAAGTGAGAAGAGGTTGCAGATGGTTGCAGATTATTATAGGCAACTGTGCTTTCAGTACTGTGTCACTGCACAGGTGTTGGTCTTTGCAATGTTTGGTAAGAAATCTTTGTGGCGGTGGAAATTTTTAGCCACCGGCCAGAGTTGTTTAGGGTTGTGGAGTGATTTGACATACTCCAAAAGTGTAAGGTGTTTAAAATAATAGCTTAAAAGTTTGGGCAGCTGCACAATGAGAACCATATAAGCTTTAATTTAAATTTAAAATAATAGCATCAATGTTTGTGCATTCAGCATTGATTGGGCTGTACCATACAGTTGTACATATCAGATTAAATATTTCAACAGAGAATGTCTGCCAAAAAACTTTTTTATTTGCTGGATAATCCAACAATTTTCAGGGAGAAAAAATATTCTCCAGCAACTTTCTCACAGTAATAGCCTATCAGCTAATAATGTAAATGACCTATTTTGTACCAAAAATTATTCACGTGCGGTGGTGGGTAGTGATGTTAGGTAAATCATTAATAGAAGTTGATGGTTGCCAGTTTTAATGTCGTTAAGTAGGGAGCTTGTGTGAGATGCTACTCAAATCTAAATAAGTGTCTGCTTCCTCTTTATGCAATCAAATGTCATTTTCATATCAATACAAGTATATATGATATTTTCACATCTTTATGAGCTGTCCCAATTTTGAATTTGTGGACGCAATCATAAATTTTGTGTGTGCAGGTGCCCCCTGTCATGTCCCCTAAATTAGAACATATTGAAATGCAAATAATAAGATCAAACAAATATTAAAATATAGATAATCTCAATATTGCTATCATAATTATTAATATCTGAGATATTATTATAATTATAATGTCAAATAAATTAACATTTTCTTTTATAGATATCATTAATGTAAAATTAGCAAATGAATACTGATGATTGCAATTTAAAATATTACTTTAATTAACTATCATAAAACTTATAATAAACAAGTAATACTATAAATCGAAGACATCAGCCGCTGCTACTATTTATCGCATCCACCAAACAAATAAATCAACGCCTGTATTATTTGACTTTCATCGGGCCCCTTAAGACGATACTTAACCAGCTTCCTTAGACCCTTCTTATCAGCACATGACGGGAGCATAAAGAAACTACGATTAATTATCAACGGCAGTAATTAACGTTAGGCATAAGGGGCATAGTAAAAAGACGTAACTCCTCCTGCCCTTCGAATGATATAAGGGAATGATCGGGAGGGATAGAAATAGGAAGGTAGAAAATAAGAGAAGATAAAAATAGAACAATCATAAAAAATCGATACTGCCTGGAGAAGAAGTCTAAAACCCCCGTCAGGTGAGAAATACTCACTTAGCCATTAGCAATTGGTCTCTCAGCTTCAAGTCACTAAATCAAGTAAAGCAATCTGACTCTCTGAATTGTCTGAATGTGTATTCTATATGCACTAATAATTTCCACCCGTCTATTTAATACGATTTGTAACTGCCTTCAATATACAAGCAGATTACCACATGGCCTGATAACATATTCAATCTAAATTCCTGCTCAAACTTGCCTTTAAACCTATGACCTGACTTTGTGTGACTCGACCTAGCCATAGCAACAACTAAATATAGAAATGCATCATTACATTCTTAGCAAACAATCTAATGTATATGTGGAAACTAATCAAGACATAGATTGATCAGTTCTGATTACTAAATCTATTTGATTGCATTTAGCGTGATAGCCTCTTAACAGTAAATACATTTCCAATGTGTATCATTTGACTATCAACAATAAGGCATTTATGTCCCTGTGTGAAAAGCTTCTTTCTTATTTCTGAATGCATGTACAATTGGATTATAAATAGAATGATTCTTCATAGTATTGCCATTATCATTCTAGGATTAGATGTTAATGTTGTAGTAAAGAGATATGCCGATTGCCTAAAGATTATCTGCATGTTTGAGAACCTGCTCAGAGGGAGGGCCTGAGAAAAGTGGTACAGCCTAGAGGCCTCACTTAAGATCCGCCCCATCCAAAGGTAAGGACGGGCCATGGATGAGTGGAAGAGTCCACTTAAGATCCGCCAGATCCTATCATGTCCCGAAAATCGTGACATTTAAATAACGAAAAACATACTTAAAAGTAATTAACCAATTGAGTATTGTATAATTATAATTGTTGAAAACAATATTATAATTATAAAAGTTATAGATAACATCATAAATATTGAAATAATATTATAATCATTATTATACCATGATTATTAAAGTATATAAAAATAATATGAAACTTAGGCATAAATCAATATTATAATTATAGAATATAAAATTCTAATATGAAATAGCATATCAGTGACCTTACACTATCGCGTATCCTTGAGTATCGACCATTATAGTATCTCCTAAATATACAATGGTACAAACCTCAATATTTCTGTGGGAATTATAAACCAGAAGATATTCTCACCTACAGATTAAATAGTATTGGGCCTTTTTGGCTTCTCCTGCCGCGTATGCATCTTGTCAGGCTTTGAGTAGAAGCTTCGCACCCCCGCCATATATGTCTCCAACTATCGGGCACAGATAGAGAGTCTCTCATCTTCACCAACTCCATCTATCTTTGCCGAAATTCATATTAATGGAAATGCATGGGCCTGAGGTTCTAAGCCGAGACTAGTATGAGATGACCATTCTCTGTTTAGCGCACTCATCTATGATCATATCTTACCCTTACGTAGAGATTATCGGGCCTATGCTTTTAAATTGTCACTTTCCCTATGGTCGCCGAGATCATATATAAAGACCTTGAGAATGTTGTGATACTTTTTGAGGCTTTGATTAGCAGGGACGCCAATAGGCAGAGGTAACGTGCCGTCCTTGAGTAGTCAGGAGTCGTTCCATGCCATATGCCACAATTATGATTAAAGGGTAGCGATTAAGCTTAGCCAAGGGGTGTGATTAGTCTTGAAGAGTCAACTAATAAAGAAAAGTCATCACCTTTCAGCAAGGGTATCTTCGACCATGAAGATATAAAAGTTAATTAGAAGAGAAGAACAGAGGGGAGGAGGGAATAGTGGAGATATGGCACAGAATTACAGATTTAATATTTCAAGAGGGAACCATTTATAAAGAGTATATACACATAGATAACTAATCTCGGAATCCAGCTAAGTAGTCCTCAATAGGATTGAGAGTTTAGCATTGAAATTATTGACTTCGAGTCCATTGGATAATTTAATTGACACAAACTCATAAAGGGACATTGCAATCTTCCATAAGCATAAAGATAGAGGAAGCCACGATCGATTAGGGGGGGTCATTATATGGAAGAAAGGAGAAGACGTGTAGGGGTCAGAATACATGGGGATCACAACAACCAGGTGAGATCACTCACATAGTTTTAATGTTTAATATCCTCAGTCTGACATAATAATGCTGCATAAGCTTGACCCACGCTCCAGTCGGTCTGGGTATTATTGAATACAATATCTGGTCTTTAATCATTAAAAATGTATAAGTTGCTTCTGACGTGTTTGAAACCATTCCTCCTTGATCGAACAAAATCTGGAAATAGATTCTTAGCACGATATTGGACATTAGATTTGGCAGACTATGTAGTCCTGAACGACTATAGATAATAATCGCTATCTTCTTTAGAACTGGTTTTTAATGATGATTGATTTACATCTTTGTTTGATTGATGTTTGAATTATGCACATTGCAATTATATCAAATTGATATTGGCACTATAGGCTGCATTGAACTGCATCATGGGTCAGAGGATATAATGAACACATAGGCAGGGACATTGATTAATTTATTTCTGCACTCTAATGAACTCTCATGCTAGAACTCAATGAATTGTATACATCTGTTGAACTGAACTAATCTGAATCTGTTGAACTGCATCAATCTATGGAAAATAATGAATGCATCTATCTATAGAATATAATGAATGAACTATAGACATGAATCTTGTTATATTTACTCATGCATCTGATATATCATCATGCTGAATTAGGCACTCATGTAGGACTCTTTCCTAGCGTAATAGATGAAAATGCAAGTGAATCAATAATGGCTGCGTATTTGGGAATTGTATAGAAACTGTCTGCATTCTGATTGTAATCCTGCCAAGAGAGGTGAATCATGACTTAAGTGGTTTGTCTAAAAACCCCACCCAGGTTTCCGCCCATAGGCCCGAAGCAAGGGTTGGGTCATGGAGGGGTAGGGGTCCCACCTAGGCACTCTGCCCCACAGGCCGAGATAAGGGTTGGGCAATAGAAGGTGGTAGGCATTAGGCCCCTTAAGGATTCCCCTCTCTTGATGGGCTGAGTGACTCTTCTTATGTTTTCAATCTGCAAGTATGATTATGTCTGATTTTTGGATATTAGATATTAAAGCTAATGTATAGGAATGTGGACATGTATACAAATGGTGATGCAGGTATTATTTCAAGGTTTTACAATTCAAAAGGG
The DNA here is from genome assembly GCA_007115665.2 of Sequoiadendron giganteum. Lineage (NCBI taxonomy): Eukaryota > Viridiplantae > Streptophyta > Pinopsida > Cupressales > Cupressaceae > Sequoiadendron > Sequoiadendron giganteum. The sequence goes on from CM021102.1 coordinate 761,838,513, forward strand.
CCCTTGGGGTGGGAATAGAGTTTCAAATCCTTTATCATCCAGCAACCTTAGAACCAGCCAAGTAAGGGACATTACAAATCCAAAGGCCAAGGAGGGGCCATGGATGAGTAGAGGTTCCACTCAAGTCCGCTCGGACCAAGAAAGGAATGGGCCATGGAGGGGTGGTTGGCTTAGGGTCCCACTCAAGTCTGCCCGAACCAAGGAAGGGATGGGCCATGGAGGGGTAGTGTTGTGACCTTTTCACACATCGCCCCATTGCAAATGGGGACCCTAGTGGTTTTATCCTCTGGTAGTTTTGCTTTTGAGTTTCGGTCTGTCTGATGAGGTACTTAGAATTTGAAATTTTGAAGGTCATCTGAGTCAAGAAATGATTGTGAACCCGAATCAATGATAGAACGTTGCCAAAGCGCTTAGAAGGCCTTGTGGACGAAGATCGACTGTCTATTCAGTCAATTCTGACACTTCCTAAATTTTAGGGTTTTGACCTCGGGCCCCTATTTTTTAGGGACTTTTTTTTTGGCATTTTTAGCACATTCTGGGATCCCTATTTTTTAGGGATTATTTTTAGAAAGTTTCTATTTTTGGAAAATTTCTATTTTTAGAAAGTTTCTATTTCGGGAAAGTATGCAGGTCATGGCTTCATAAACATCAACTTCAGAAGGTTGCAAGGAAAAATGGGTAAAAGTTTGAAAAACCAGAAAATTCGCCTAAGGCATGGACTTGCATGGAGAAGATGAAAATGGTGAAGTGCAAATGAAAATTGCAAATGCTAAGTGAAGTCCGCCCCAAGGCAATTGCAAAAACATCTTGAAGTCCGCCCATGCAGCTGCAAAAGGTATGTAAAGTCCGCCCAAAGCACTTGCAAAAAAGTTAGCAAGTCCGCCCAAAGCACTTGCCAAAACAAAGTCCGCCCAAGGTAATTTGCAAAAAAAGTTAGCAAGTCCGCCCAGCAAGCAAAGTGGCAAAATGTAAACAAAGTCCGCCCAGCAGCTTGCAAAGGGTAAATTGCAAAATAGTCTTGAAGTCCGCCATGTGCAAAAGGCACTTGCAAATGCTAAATGAAGTCCGCCCATGCAGTTGCAAAGTGTTGCAAAGTCCGCCATAAAGCAAGTTGCAAAGTGTTGACAAAGTCCGCCAAGCACTTGCAAAACATGCAAAGTCCGCCCAAGGAGTTGCAAGTGCTAGTTGAAGTCCGCCTAAAGGTAAAAATGGAAAATGCTAAGTGAAGATGAAGTCCGCCATGTGCAAAATGGCAATTGCAAAAATATCTTGAAGTCCGCCCTAGGGGAAATTGCAAAAAGGTTGGCAAGTCCGCCAAAAGAAGTTGCAAAACACTCACAAAGTCCGCCCAGCAAGATGGATGGCAAAGTATTGACAAAGTCCGCCATAAAGCAAGTTGCCAAAACATGTCAAAGTCCGCCAAGCACTTGCAAGGAAATGATGAAGTCCGCCCAACACTTGCAAGTAAAAAATTGCAAAATACTCATAAAGTCCGCTCCAAGAAGGCTGGAAAGGGGTAAAATGCTAAGGGGTGCGCTCCAAGATGATTGGAGATGGTGAAAATACAAGGAAAATTCGCCATATTATGAAATTAAATGACAATTACTAAGTAAAAATTCGCCCAAAGCATGGATAAAGTGAAAATTGCACAAGGCAAATACGTTGGAGTCGTGTATCGCATTGAAAATCACTTGGATGAACAAAGATTTAATTATTTGCCTAGAAAATCAAAGGATTTGAAAATTTGCCTAAGTCCAGACGATTGGAAATTTAATAAAAAAATCAAATGATATGTCTGGCAAAATTGAAATTCGCCTAAGTAAAAATCTTGGCAAGATTAAAATTCGCGCAGGCACAGAGAGATTTAAAAAATTGAAATTGCCTTTGGATGAAAAAATAATTAAATATTATTATTTAATTATTTTAACGAACAGGTTGGAAACAACACATAAAATATTATTTTAATATTTTATTTTCCAAAACCCATTTAAAGAGAAAATTCGAATTTCTCTAGGCAAATTGCTGAGAAAAGAAAGAAGAAAAATAAACTTCACTCGACTGGCGGCAAAAATAGAAAATTTCTTTAATGACTTATGCTGGAGACGGAAATTGCCATTCAAAAGACAAGTGCCAGCCGAGTTCAAACTGAATTAATTGGAAACAATTAATTAGGTCGATTTTCTCAGCCTTAAATTGGCTTTGCATTTCATTTTCATTCATTCTTTCGAAAGCGAAGTTGAGAAAATTTGTTAAGGCAGAGAAGTTTGTGAAGTTTTATATTATTTTGAGAAGTAAAAGACTGAAAGTGCGAATTTACTTCAGCAACAACACAGTTTTCATTTGACCGGCAGACTTTACTTCCTCTTTTTTTGACGAAGTTTTCTCTTTGCAAGCGATTTAATTCTTTCATTTCCAGCAACGATTGTTTTCACGAATTAACTCATCAAGTTTGCTGGAATTTATTTATGCGTAAATAATTTCTGATTATTAAATTTTTCTTTTGCAGATTTATGCTGAACGCCGGAAAATCATCGAAGAAGAAAATGAAGTTTGCAAGTAAAGGTGCGCCGTTGGAGTCTAAAATTATCTCCAAATGGAAGAATGTTGCGGACGCTAATCTCGGCCATGTTGACTTGGAGGAATTTCGAAAGAAAAAATGTACGGAAGTGACACACGCATGCCGACTCCGATTGCGCAAAGGATGATGCGAAATGGTATAGTTCAAGCTGCAGGATTTCCGCCAGCAGTCGAGTGTCCGGAGTTGATAGTAGAATGCGCCTTGCACTATAACGCTGAAGAAAGACAAATTGAGGCGCCTGATGGCAAAGTATTGGCATACTTAGGCGAGTTGGCTATACAGGAAACATTTGGCATTCCGGCTTACCACCGAACGTACTACCGGTCGAAGGAGGATGCGCAGAAATTGTATGAGGCTAAACAAACTCTTTGCATGGCCAACATGAACAAGAACTGGCTCGAAAAACCTAGATGCTCATCCAAGAGATTGCCCAAGAAATTACTCAGGCCATTTTTTAAGGAAGAATACGGAGACATAGTCTTGTTGCTGAACAGACTAGTAGGCAGTCCTCAAGGAGCGCCTTTTGAAAGTTGGATATATTACTTCATTGATGAAGTATCTGCTGGGACAAAAATGATCAACTGGTCAAGGATGATCAAGGATAGTATTCATGAACAATTGGTTAACCTGGAGAAAACTGAATCCTTTCATATGGGTTCTTATATTGTGTATTCACTCGCTCGTACATACCGATATACCGGTCTGATATGCAAAGGTGTAGTCGGCAACAACGAAGGAGAGCTCAAAGTTTATAACTGCTATCCCCAATTGCAGTTGAGTGAGAAGTCACATTGGCGCAGGGCACATAACGCTTTCCTCATGTACATCACTCGGGTGCTGCAGGGAGGAACGCATCAAAGACTTACACCCGAAGCAAAAAGTTTAATCAGTAAATACGGATCCTGGTTCATCCAGTTTCCAAGATTTACGTACATCCGAATACAGGGATTCACGGAATCTCCTTACAGGTTGCCAATCTATCCTACTGACAAGATGATTTTACTAGAAGTAATCAGGCAGCTGGAAACATTCCAGAATATCCAGAGACCGAAGCAGAAAGCAGCTGTCACGTTTCCCTTGTTCATAGGAGACATGGTAGAATCCTGTCCGTCATCGCAGGCAGCAGACAATGCCAAGATAGAAATACAGTTATATCCGTTCACCTCATACAAGTCCAGAAGGGATTTTGATCCACTCAATCACATGGGAATGGTAAACGGAAGGAAATACAGGCACAGAGTTGACCTTGAAGATTTTTGGGCAAATGCTGCCGATGAGTATGAAGTAAGGAGAAGACTTTGGTCAAGATTATCCTTGAGCATGATCAGGACAACCGAACTTTTCCGTGTACCTGACCAACTAGATGACGATGAAGTGTACATACAGCCAGGATATGATGAAGGATTGCCGCTCCCTTCTGTCAAATGGTCAGAGCCTGAGTTAAGTGATTTAACAACTCTTATGAGACCAGTGGTCAAATACTCGCAATGGTGGGTAGATCAGCGGGTACAAACATTGAAGCAACGAGGTGTGCCATTCACCTATGATTTAATGGGCGAAGCTGAATCGTGTTCTTCAAATATTGGCGCTTCTCAGGAAAATGAACGGATCGAGCCTATCAACCCGAAGAAGAGGAAAGGCAAAGAGGTGGCAACAAGCGAGAAGCCAATCCTAAAGAAGACTAAGGCCCTTCACTCAGCCGCATCTGGGAATATCAAGCAGCTACTGATTATGGAAGAAGAATCATGGGGAAATATAAGAATTCCTTCACCAGTGCTTGAAGGAAACACGGAGCCTATGCAGATTGAGCAGGACTTCCACCATTCTCCAACCGGCACAGAGATTTGTGAATCAGATGAGGACCTGAATGACAGGGAAGGCGACTTCCAAGAAGGGATGATTTCAGCCCTAAGGGGGATTCATGAGGACCCGACGGCACAAGAAATCCAAGAGATTCAAGATATTCCGGACTACGAAGACAATGGAGTCGAGCAGCCTACAATACCAAACTGGCTTAAGGAAAGAATTAAGGTTAAGGTACCAGTTGCAGCACCAGAAGCAGATGATATTGACGATTTCTTGGCAAGGTTAGAGCAAGTAAATACGAAAAAACCGGCCAAGAAATTCTCTACTATTCAAAGAGATGAGACTGGTAACCGCACAGTGCAAATTGCAGTCCCGACAGTTGAGAAACTGTAGGATGAAATTACTCCTGCCGATTATGCCATTACTGTGATTGATATTGGTCCATCTACCAAGGGGCAAGAAGTAGAAGATCTGGACAATTCCGTTTCCACCATTAAGTCCAGATTAGAAAAGGAGACTCAGAAAAAAAGGGAATATAAGATGGAGGTTGAGCGCCTGAAGGAGTATATCCGGCATTTGACAAGGCCACTCAACCAAGGCAACCAATCAAACCCTCTGCTCTCAAATGCATCACAAGAGCCGGTAGAAAGTCTTGAGAAAGAACTAACTACTGCTAGGGAAACACAAGAATGGATGGCAAGAAAAGAGAAAGAAGTAATGGCATTTGTGGAGAAGTTAGTACACGCTCATGGGCAAACTTCTTCCCTACTCACAAGGATTGCAAATTTGACTGAGGCATGGGACGGATTGCAAGACTTGCAAGACAGAATCATTCCTTGCCTCCGTGATATAAGGAAAATTCCTAAGCAAAGGCTGATTGACGAGAAGATTATTGCAGCTGGGGCGGCTTACGACTTCAGCAACTGGTATTGCGCATTGGTCTCTCGTAGGGAAATGCTTGAAAAGGTTAAGGCAGAGAGTATCAAGGTCGATGAGCAAATAAGGAGCATCCAAAATGGCATCTTTCATATGGCTGCAGATATATTAAACAAAGACATTGTTCGAGAAAATGACTTGTGGTTGGAGAATATGCAAAAGGAAGTGCAAAAGATTTTCTCCATCATGCCAATTTTGGGCGAAAATCTAACTAAGGCATTTGACCTGCTGAATATCCGTAGTACTTTCTTGCAGCATGAATCAGAATGGGCAGTTGTCTTTGCTGATTGTGCAGATAGTTTGGACCTGCTAGAATACAATGTCAGCACCTTGCCAGACATTACCATCGAGGAGATTGGCGCCATTGTGTCTAGGTTCGTCGAACGAGGCATTGCATGAGTGGATAAGGATACAACCGCCAGTGGGTGACTCATCTGTCAGTTAACTGATCGATGTTTTGGGCAACCCTAATTAGGGTTTTCGTGTTTAAATCTGGGCCCTTGATTTTGTTTCAATCTCGGCCATTCATTGTATCGGGGAATTCTATAAGTACCCTTTCTTTTTCATTTCAAACAATCGGAAGAAATCAGAAAAATTGTTATCAGAGGATTAGAGATTAGATTTTGAGTTAGAATTAGTTTCTTTTAGAAGTAAGAGAAGAGTTGTATGAAATTGTTGTGAAAACCATTGAGATAATAAAATTCATAATTGCATGAGTTGCTTTGAAACCTTTATTGTCAAATGGGTGCATGGTTGCATATTTGCTCTTTCTTGTAGGATTGTTATAGATTAAAATTTATTTGTTAGTGGAGCGAGAGATTGATGGTGAGGATTGAAAGTAACTTAGCTCATACTTTTTTCAAATGGATGCTTTTCATTTGATGTGCAAAGTTAGACTGAGCTCTTGATATAAATGCTTTTAAAACGTTTACTTGAATAATATTGTTCGAATTGATGGTGTTATTTATAGTGAAAAATCTCAAGCATAAATCCCAGAAGATTGCACCTGCTTTCGTGTAGTTGTCGTTTTTCGAGACGAAGCAAAGCATGGTTTCCTTTAAGTTGCATTTGATCGTTACCGTCTCCTAGTTCCTTAGGTTTAGCATAAGATTTCTCACCCCTTTCCTTTTTTCTTTTTTTTATTTTATCCAAAATCTGAAAATCCAAAAGATACAACACTGCATTCAAACCCTTGCTTTCAAAGTAAATTACTGCAATACTATGCCCCCTTGGGTTACCAGCAAACCTCATACTACCACAAAGCCTATCCACACCCCAACTTAGGAACATTGGAATTACCTTGTGATCTATCTAGCAATCTTAGCACGAAAGGTGATTTTTATCAAGAGAGGATAGAGCATCTCCGGACACTTTATTCTACTGTGTTCGTGTGTGTCACAAAACACGCATCAACAGGTAGTAGAACCAAACCACTTATAAGCTCCCCTGGCTTCCTCCAGTAGGCGAAGTGTTTTCTTAGAATATAATAGTTACATTTGTGATCAATCAATGAATATGATGCCATGATGTTAATGCTAACAATGTATGTGCGTGTATGTTGGATTGTTGTTCATGTGGTGAATGCAGGTTCCAATTTCGAATTGCTACATTAAAGAGGTCATTCTATGAGAAGGAGAGACCCTAACCCTAATCGGCAAAACGATAAGCAAAGTCTAGGGCAAATTAGGACAGGGGACATTACACCCCCATTATCTTATCCTTCTATAGCTGTGCTTACTAAGGTTGCAAGTATACTACAATTATTGGTTGATGCCATCACTCTATGAGCTCGTTATCTTTCATTCTTGGTGATAGTGAAACATAGGCACAACCCCACTTATTGAAGTCTTCCCACTTTGAGTTTCTTCAAAGTAAATATTGTATACTTACGTATGTGTATGTGCGTGCTCACACTCTTTTCCATGGTTTCATGTTCAATTCAATTTCCCTTCATGTAATTCATCTAATGTCTACAACTCTATAAATGTATGTGTGTAGCATAGTTCTAAATCCCCACATATCTAAAACAAATCACTCATAAACAAGGAAGATTCGTGTTGTTAAATTAGACACCTTTATAATTAGGCAAACTATGGATCAACTTATTATCTAGAATGCATTGATACCCTACCAATTGATTGTGTTGACGATGTTTGCTTCTTTGGATTAGACACAAATATGAATTGTGCACATCTAACAACTTGATCAACTTTCTTCCTCAACCTGACAGTGATCTATGTTTGTAAATTGCCACTTTCGCTTCAAGTTATTGTATTCAAGAAAAGTTGTAGTATAACCCTAGTAACGAGACTCGGACTTGGCGCGGACTCAACGAGGGTGACTCGACTCAAGACTCAGGACTCGGCAAAATGAAAAACCTTTTTAAAGATTTAATACTTGTTTCATGCGCCCTTTATTAAATAAACCTTAAAGACACAATAACATCATCAAATAGAAGCTAATTTGATCACATACACAAGTATACATCGATCACATAAGTATAAACGCAAATTGTAGCTGAGTTGTTGAAGAAAATAGCACACTTAGATATACAAATATAGTCAAATGTATACAAAACTCATGGAATATGAAATCCATGACATCAAATGTTCCAAACAAATATGAAATATCAAAAGATTCAAAACAATAACTAGAAGACTATGGCTCAAAGGAACCTACATCCTTCCTACGAATACGTCTAAGATAGGTCTTGGATGATGCAGCAGCCATAATCTCAAGTTTGAGGGCAATTGCCCCAATGGGATTGAGGGGCAGCACCCTTTGCGGGGGTCTAGGGGCAGTGCCCCCAATGGGGTCGAGGGGCAGCGCCCCCAATGCTGTCAAGGGGCAATGCCCCTTGCGGGGGTCTGGGGGCAGCGCTCCCAGCGAGATCAAGGGGCAGCGCTAAGAGACTCGGCGAGTCTCGCTAGGACTCGTCCGAGTCCGAGTCCCCAGACTCAGCTGGGGTGACTCGACTCGGGCCTCGCCGAGTCAAGGTGAGTCTCGTTTCTGTGGTTATAAGGTTGAATCCAATTTCAAAGAATATAGGCTTACTCAGCGTTTGGCTTTAACAAATAGTAAATTTGTTTGAAAGCAAAACCAGGCAAATTAGATACAGACCCTAATTTTGAATGGATTATAAGTTTTCTCGATAGAATTTGCATCTGAACATCCTCAAAAGTATAAGTAAATGCTTCAGAATTTATTTTTAGTTCAATGCGGGCTTTGTTCCTGAACTGTAAAATCTGAGCAATGTACTTTTTGTTTCGGTTTATAAAGTAATCCTTTACTAGGAAAAACAAGATTTAAGGAAAGAAACAAAAATAAACTGTGACCTCCAAAAAAATTTACCTTACTTATTTACATATACATTCAGTAACACATTTAAAAAAGGTTCTTCTGTACTTACCCTATAACACGTCTTTCTTCATAAGTTTTTATGAGTCCAGAGTCTTCATCGCCGTCTCCAACACCAATGAAACCCCTCAATTGCTGAGCACCGATCCTTGTAATGGAAATATTCCTTCTTAAACCCCACACTTCACCCATATTCCTCTGCTTAACGACTTCCTTCGAATCAATCTTCACAGTGCTATTAAACTTCCTATAACCATGTAAACGATCACCATTAATAATAAAATCGGTATAACCAAGCTGACAATCTAGCCGCTGCTGACGAGAAAACATTAACCTAAATGCAACCTTTGATATTGCTGAGAATGACCGCATGATGGCAGTATTTCCCAGCCTCTGCTCCAAATTAATCAAGAATCAAACCCCAGAAAACCTAATCCCAAATTAATGGTTCTATGTTGTGCACCGTATATTCTCAAAAAGTTTTTAAGTTTGTCAAAATAGCAACCAAGGATTGAAATAATGGAGACTTCCTAGCCTCTGCTCCAACACAGTTTAGAACCAAACGCTCTAAACTGTACTTCCAAAGGTATGTCACTAAGTTCCACAAATTCTGACTTATTAAAAAATTTGAAATAAGCCCTCAAAACTGCAATTAAAGACTTAAATAGTGAAAAGATCCCAGCCTCTGCTCCAATACAGCTTAAATCCAAACACCAAAAACCGTAATTGCAATTTTGTAATACTGGAACATCGAATACCTGGTTAAACAAATACCTGGTTAAAAGAAAAATGAAATATATATGCTTCGAAGGGTAGAAATTTCTCAACCCTTTCTCCAAATAAATTGAAAATAGAAATCCCAATTTCAAATTGTACACTGAAATATCCAAATCCTAACTTTACAAATGTTACGGAGCTCACTACGCTACAATGGAGGAGTTGAATTATATGCCTACAAGCATAGCTTTTCAAAGTAAAACATTGGAGAACTCGTTCTTTTTTCTGGTTCAGACTTCAAATTTGCAACGCGGTTCAACAATGTTCACTTGAAAAGTGCAGAAGAACCGCCAATTTTTAATTTGGCAACCATTCAGCCTGATTAAGATTTGGTTTTCGTCTGAAAATAACGTTCATCTTTGAAACACGCTCAATTAATATATATATTTTTGTTGGGAGGATAAACGTATTTTTTTTCCTTCGGTTTAGGGTGGGGTTTCATTGGAGGGGGCTTCCGGGTGCTGTTGAGATTTTTTATATTTTATTATTTTGCATATTCAATTGAACGGCTTAAATAAATATAAATTAATAATAAAATTAATTGATGAGAATTTTAAAATTTCGTATCAAGTGGTAGAAAAAAGCCTAAGTTGGTGGGGCAATTTCTGGTCCCACCCCTTTTGCACCCGCTTAAGTTTTTGATCTAAAAAGTAAGGATTGCTATTGTTAAGGAAAAGATTCTAATTTATCATATACCATTTTATTTTTTTGCTTCATGGGATCCCTTGCTCCTTCAAAATAGATCCCTAAGCCCCGGGTCCCATGGAGGGGGGCTTCCTAAAACAATTAATGGGTGTTGGTAAGATTTTTTAAGATTATTTTAAAGTGGGTGGTCCCATGAATTTTGAAGCATAGTTCAAACTTAAAAGTTTAAGCTCCTATATTTATGGAAGCTGGTGGTCTCATGAATTTTATTATTTTGCATATACAATTCAGCAAAGTAAATAAATATAAAATAATTAAAAAATCAATTGCTAAGAATTTTAAAACCTCATGTGATTGACAAGTGGCAAAAAAAACCCTAAGTTGGTGGGGCGATTTCTTTTGCATCCCCTTAAATTTTTGAACTAAAAAGTAGGGGTTGCTATTGTTGAGGAAAATATTCTAATTTATCCTGTAGCTTATTATTTTGGTTTCATGGGACCCCCTCCTCCTTTAAAATAGATCTTGAAGCCCCTCCCATGGGACCCCACCCTTGGAGTGGGGTGTCATGGATATCTCATCAATTTTATTATTTTAAAGTAAATAAATATTAAAAAAAAAAATGATGAGAATTTAAAATTTTCAAATCATTAATAAATGATAGAGAAAAAGCCTAAGCTATTGGGACAATTCCAAAGTTAATATTCTAGAAAATATAATTCATGTGTGCATAGAGAATACACTATTTTTATTTTTCATTTTCTATATATAAAGATATTTAAAGTATGATGCATTAAATTGTTATGGTTTTTGCTAAATAGAAACTTCAATAGTATGAGAAATCAAACCAAAAAATACCCAAATCACATCTTCTAAGTATTATTTTTTTGTCTAAAATTTTATTTTTTTGCTTCATGGGACCTCCTACTCCTTTGAAATAGATCTTGAAGCCCCCCTCATGGGACCACAGCCTTATTGTTAAGTATGAAGGTATTTTATTCGTTAATTTCGAGAGCACAATTTTAACTTGATTTTTTTGTTACTCTTTAAATTTTTTGGTATAATCTTTATTTTTTTATGTTTTATTCAAATTTTAGTTCATTAAGGTTTTTTAACCATTCAATTTCATAGATGCGAACACCGACGGAGCAGCCCAGAGGATTGTGTCGGGGACTGGAGAATAGTCCATTGGAATGGCTGTGGGCAATGCTAGTCGACCTCCCGGCCCAAAACGGGGCGGACGCAGCGTGGTGTTTGGAGAAGGCTGGAAAAGATATGGACTTCGTTCAGGGGCTGGGCGAGAGCCTCAATCTTTACCGCAAACTGATGTTTCTCCTTCACTGGTCCCAGACTCCTTGGCGGCGAATGCACGTGGGGATCTTTCAAGTGCAGCCTCCATTCCGAATTTGGATGCAAAAACAAAACTAATCCCTACCATGAGTGTATGGATTTCTGTCGTGAGCACTCTCAGCCTGTTATCCCTAGCTCGCCGAGTCCCGTAACTCCACCTGCCCTTGCCCAGATCCCTTCACCGAGTCAAGGTATTGGCTCTTAGCCTGGAAGCCCTCAGTTTTCCTTTGGGGACTCAAAGGTGGTCTTTTCTAACGAACTAGTAGATTTCAGCTTCACTAATGACTGTATTGATGCGATGGCAGAGGATTTCGGCAGTCGTTTTGTGGTGATGCGGTGCATGCACAAGCATCCTTTGGTTACTTCCATCCTTGAATGGATTGAGTGTACCTGGAGCAATCTAACATCCCCTTCTGTCGAATCTTTAGATTTCAGTTTTTTTTCCGGTTAAGTTTTGTTCTGTTGAGGATTGCAACTTTGTTTTACAGAACAGGCCATGGTTCTTCGGGCATTTTGGTCTCTTTATTTCCCCATGGTTGCCTTTCTTTGATCCGGCCACGGCCAAGATCATGTTTATTCTTGTCTGGATTCGGTTGTAGAACCTTCCTTTAATGCTACGCAACGAGGGTTTTCTCAACACTTTGATTAACTAGGTGGGATCCTTTGTCAAGCTCGATCCAAACATGGTGGCTTTTGACCGTCAGTTTTATAGGGTTTGTGCTCTGGTGAATATTTCTAAACCTCTAACTCATTCAGTCAAGGTCCATTCCTCTCATGGTGTATGGACTCAATATCTAAATTGTGAGGGTTTACCATTTCAATGCTTTCGCTGCAACCAGTTGGGTCATAGAATTGATGTGTGCCCTCTTCAACGCTCGGCTGGGGCAAGGAATGTGTGTTTGAAGAAGTGGGTGAAGAAGGATGGCACTTCGGATACTGAGTTTTTTTGGCAAAATCATGGGAAGTTTTTTGAGCACCTTCTGGTGCCTGAGCCGGATCCTGTTCAGCCTTCGGCTCCATCGTCCCCTCCACAAGCTCCTATTCTTGATTGCTCCACTACTTTCCCGGTGGAGACAGAAGATGAGGGTTCTGATTTGGATGGGACCTTTCCTTTCATGGACGACTTGGAAGATCAAAACCAAGTTTATTTGGATGAATTTTCTCTAGCTCTGCCTCAAAAATTGGGTTTATCACAGTCTAATACTAGTAAATCTAAACTTGATTATGGATTTAAACGCAAGGCTGGTAGGAAAACTGATGCGGAGAAGCTTCGTAGAGAAGGAATGGGAGTGGTGGAAGCCGGCTCCCAGCGGACTTTGGAAGCCATTCTCCTCCGAAAAAGTTGAAGGACTTAACTCTGGATGTGGGATTTGTGCGTATCTTCCACTTATTTGTATTTGCTTGGGTTGTTGATGGTTGGTTTTGTCTTGGCTCCTGGCTTCTTTGTAGGACTCCTCTATCTTCTCTCCCCTTATTCTCTCCTTGGATCCTTATTTTTTGAGAAATTTTTTTGTAACTTTCTCTTTATTTTAATATAGGGAGTGGGCCCCTCAACCCACATATTATTGATCAAAAAAAAAAAAAAGACTGAAAAATATTTAATTATGTATTAACTTATCATTTTGGTTATTCTTTAATTCGACATGCAATATGAATGTAAAGCAATAAAAATACTATTTTAAACATTTATTTGAGTTTTTTATTTGACTTATAGATATGTCCTTATTAAAGTGATGGTAAAAGAAATGATAGGGTGAGAGAATCATGCTTGTTGATGGAAATTTTAAAGGCGAAAGGAATTAGGAGGATTTACACTATTAAAATTAGTTTCTATTTTTTATGTTATAGCTTTATATTGTCAATGACCATGCTACAAGCAATCATAATCTATTAAGCACAATAAAAATGTTTGTATAGTCACATTAGGGTCTCAAAGTGTGTTGGTGTCTAATATAGTAATGAGGGTCTTCTATAACTTATAACAATAATTTTTGTATCTATACATGCACTAAAAATGACTATTTGAGATAAAGGTAGTGCTTGTGGCATATTTGAGGATCTACCTCAATCAAATCCCCATGTTGATTGAATAGGAGATTTAGAAATACTTGAAATATGAGTGTCCTGAATGTAAGGGTGGACAAGTGTAATTAGCACTAATTTTGAAATGAAGTTAATTTTTTTAGTGGCTTTGAGCATATCATTAATGTATGGTGGGGAATTGGAATATTAGGGGTAGATTCAACCAAGCAAAGATTAATGAAAGGGAAGCATCCCTCTAGGAAATTAATAAACTTCCACACCCCACCACAAATTGGAGAAAAAGACCCTTTCTATGATAGTTGAGAATATTCCACTCTTTCCTTTCTCCCCTCTTTTCCTTTCTTCCTCGTTAGAACAATGGAGGTATGTTAATAGACGCACTTGTGGCATGTGACTAGTACTCCTATATGTGCCTTATGTGCCATGAGGTGGTTCATTGATGCCCTTAGTGTTATTTTCAAGTTTATTTGCTTTCATTCCCCTAACCCTTATTTATTGAATATCATTAAAAGTGAGTCAAGGTTTTCAATGTGAAAATCATAAGTTTGGGCAAGAAAAGACAATCCTAGATTTGGAGGATGTTATAATGCACAGTCCAACCCAAAGGACAAGAGCATGGCACTTTAGCACGATCCAAGGTGTCAAAATGTAAGGATATGAATAAAGATGGAGGCTTTTAGGTGGACAAGATTATTCACGATATCAAGTACAATTTTAGGGATATTTTGGTACTCCAAGTGATCAAAAGATAAATAAAAAACCCCAAAATGTAATCCCAAAATTTCCTAAAAATAAATGAGAACAATCAACTTGTGCAAATAATGACAAGTACAAGGATTAACTCATGTTAAATTCCAATAATCTTTCACTATGATATATGTTCCAAGATTACATCCAACAATCAATTATAATAAGTAACAACATCAATTCTCTCAAATAATATATTATATATCTAATAATACATCATTTATATGATATAAAACAATACAAGGCATCCCTACCCAATTCGTCGCATAGGAAATAGTAATAAAAACAATAACACTATATCTAAATATACTTTTTGTCCAAATATTCACAAGTCCCTCCAATCTCTTATTGTATATGGTGTAGGTATATTGAACCCACACATTTAAAGGAATCCTACCCTCACTATTCATTATTTTCTCTTGAAGTGGACAAACCAATAACCCAAGAACCATGAAATAATAGGTACAAGATCAAGTAATATTTCTTCAAGCCTAAAAGGATTTGTAAATGGATGGTCTCACTCTAGTTGTTGCAAACACTCATGTGGTGAATATCAATGGTGATGCCATAAGAAGTGTATTAGTTACAAGAAAGACTAGATGTATAGAAGATTATTCAAACCATGGCATGGGTTAATGTGTTGATGTATAGCCAAATTTGGGTCCCTCTCAAGTAAGGTTTAAGTCATAGGTTACCCTAAAATTACTCCTTATAAGGATTTATGGGGAATATTCACAAGGACGTTAGGAAGTTTGGTTTTAATGGTTAATGCTCATTAAAGGAAAAAATAGTTTGGATGTAACAATAAATCCCTAGTGTTAGCACCTATAAAATTTGAATGAGTTTATAATGCTTTATATTGTCCCCTTGTGATCCCTATCATTTTTGGCTAATATGAGAAATTTCATTATTGTATCATGTTCAAGTCCCTTAGGTGGTTGCATTACCCCTTTATCGGGTTATGGTCAAAAACCCATTTTGCAAAATGTCTAAGAGTTAGCATTTTCCCCCTTCTTTTCTTTCCTTCTTCATGTCCTTTTAGGGATTCAGGCCTCAAATGGACATTTGGACCAAGTCTAAATGTCCATGTTCATTCTTGATCTCCCCTTCTTCATATTTTTCCTTTTGTTTGGTCGAGGTTTCGAGTCCCGAATGGACACTTGGACTAAGTCCAAGTCCGCTCTTGCCTTCTACCCCCGCTCTCTTCTTTACTTCTTCTATTTGATCAAGACTTTGGGTCCCGATTGAACATTTGGACTAGGTCCAAGTTTGTTTTTCTTCTCACTTCCTTCTTTTCTTTCATTAGTCCTATCGGGACTTCAAGTCCAAATCAAAATTTCGGACCTAAGTCTAAAAGATCTAAAAAATTTCTAAGTTCTCACCTCCGCCTTTTCCTTTCATCCCATTGGGACTCCAGGTTCTGATGGGATCATTGGATTCAAAGTTCCATGAGCCTGCATGCCTTAGCAAAAAAACCTTATTTTCTCATGGAAGTGTGCAATATTTTCCAAGTGGAAACTTCTCTGCAAGTTTTCCAAGTTCTTTAATGGGCTTGTCTTCTTCTCGTGGATGCACGAAAAACTTTCCATGTGGCACATTTTCTACGATCTTGCATGCCTTTTCCACATTGCTTCGCTTCATCCCACGGATGCATGGAAATGATGTCACAACCGCGTGGCATCCTTTCCATGGATCTTCCATCCCTTTCTACCCACTCCTTTTTCTTCCCATAGATGCACATAAATGATGCCATGTGTCATTCTCTCTGTGAGTCCACTAAGTTTTTATGTGACTCCCTTTCTGGCCTGCAGAAGCATGAAAGGCATGTTTTTCATGGTTTTGCCATGTCTTTTCGATGGGCTCCTTCTTGGTCCACAAATGCACAAAAATGATGTCACATGGCATCCTTTCCATGAGTCCATGCAACATTCTTTCGCAAGCTTTTTTCTTCCTAGAGATGCACGAAAAACCTACCATGTGGCATATTTTCCACACGTTCACCCTTGCTTTCTGAATCGTCTTTCTTTGGCCAATGTAAGAGCAGAAAGCTACCACCTAGCATGTTTTCCATGATTTCACTAACCTTTTCTAGTGAGCCCCTCTTTGGGCCGCGAAAGTGTGAAAAGCTACCACATGGCATGTTTTCTATGATTTCGCTAACCTTTTCTGGTGAGACCCTCTTTGGCCTGTGAAAGTGCGAAAAGCTGCCATGTAGCATTCTTCATTTTTAATCAAAAAAGTTTATTTTTTATCTTCTTTCCATCTTATCAGGACTTTAGGTCTTGGCAGGACCTCCAAAGGGTCCAAGTCTAATTAGGATCTCTGATCACAATTGGTCTTCCCTTTTCTCTCTTTGTCCAATTGGGACTTCGGGTCCCAACAGGTGTCACAACCATCTTTTAACTCTAAAATTTATTTTGCTCTATTATTTTTTGTGTACTCCAATGATTTCATATATTAAGTGTCATATGCATGAATTAAGGAAGATAATTGGTAGGAAATTATATATTGTAACGACACTCGTTCCATTATATTATTGTGGTGCTTAGACTATAGATATTTATGTGGTTTTAATTTTTTTAGCTAACTAAACATTATAGTTACAAAGGTATCATTTAACCCCATCATTTATGATAATACCATTGTAAATAGCAAAGTTTGAAGGATAAAAACAATAATGATATTATCCTACTTGACCATCCATAAGATGAATGTTATAATGGGTCATCTACGAGATATTAGTTATGAAGAATTTGAGGAATTAAGATATAATTATAGAGTAAATATTTGAAAGTCCATAGTATTAAAGTGATGAGTATTATTGTTACCATCATGTTAAACTTAGTTATCATTCAATTTAAATTATTATAAATTATCATCATTTTTAATTGTCAAAGACTCCAAAATACATTTACATCATTATATTGGATAAAGATAATAATGAGTTAATTATTCATTACATTGGAATAACTAATGTTAATAATGACCAAATAATAGTTAAAGTTGAGATTTTAGGCATTATATCAAATAAATTTAGGAATAGCTTTTTTATTGAGGAGGTCTTGAAAAAACATGCATTTGATGTCTTCATTGAAACCGATGGAAGTGGAAGATTATTTTGGGGAGGAATGTGGTAGGAAAAAGAAGAGGGAAGGAGGCGTTATGAAAATAAGAACCACTCGAGGCATTAAAAAGAGGAAAAAGGAGGATGGGGAAGGGGAGTCAATCTTTTCACTGCATGCGTAGAAGAAATTCTTATCATTTTTTTGTTTCAGAAAATCATGAAAGAAAAGGGGATCGCGGCAGAAGCATTTTAAAAAGGCCAAATTCATAAAGGAAAAAGGGAAGGAAGCTAGAATAACCTGGAGGAGGTTGTTCGAAATGTGACGCTAAGGAAGTTTTCAAGGATTGAAGGAAAGGCACTCACAAGATTTACATAAGACATTCAAAATTGAATTGCTATCAAATCCAGATCAAAAGCTTGTATAGTTATTGTTGTTCTTGAGTCTTTGTCTCATACACGAACTGTGAAGGCAAAGCAATGATACTATAGACCAAGGAAGAGCTTGCACAAGTACGTTAGTTCTTCCCAGCATACTTATGAATATTGCTTAGATTGATGAGTGATTTATGCCTATGATTATCAAAATTTGTCCTTTGCTTCTTGTCGATAGTATAATCAATCTAGGAGAGTCATTGTTCAAACTCTAGCGCTAGATATTCATGTTAAAATTTTGCAGTGTCTGATCTTGGAGTTTAATTTTCAAATCACTTGCTATAGGTTGAAGTTAAAGTGGTCTTTTTATTAAACTAATAGTTGTGTTTATAAGCTATTTTATTTTTAGTTTCCATTGTTTAAAAATGCGACTAATGATGCATCATACAAATAATGATGTAACTTAAGAACGATGAATAGCACAATCACTTGAAACTCTTTTTGGGGTTAATATTGCAATGAAAGAAGAGATCAGTAGTTGGTACAAAGTTGAGTTTTGATCTTGTCAACAGGCCTCACATGTCTTTGCATCTTATTTCCTATAAAAAAGTAGGGTTATCCAAACACTAACAATACTAATGGAAAACCAAAGCAAAATATAAAGCATCTTTGCCACAGCTCTATTTCTTATAAAAAAGTAGGGTTATCCAAACACTAACAATGCTAATGGAAAACCAGAGCAAAATATAAAGCATCTTTACCACAGCTCTAGTCTGATACACTTCCAATTTCAATGGCATATCTATTGTACCTACCATTTTAACCTTGCATTGTTAGGAAAATATATAGTAGTCTATCCAATATTTACTAGCAGTGCATGCAATTCTTAAATAATGAATGCTTGATAATATTTTCCCATATGCTTCTAGATAACTTACTTTTTTGAATATGGAGCCATTTATGTTTAACTGACATACTCTAAGCTATTCAATGAAAATTCTTGGTTGAGTTCTTGTCCTATTTGTAGATGTTTTAGAATGGATCCATATCTCATTTTGTCCAACATATTGTACCTATTCGGTCAATTCATAAGAGTATGTCATAAGTTCATGTTGCTAAGGAATAGTTCGCTTGTGTTTCTACCTTTTCTTATGTTAAATTGATTTTCTAAGTTTGAAACAAAGAATCTATTTAACAACCATATCTGAGTTTCTCTTATGGAATTGAAATCACCATCTATCTCTTGATCTATGTTCAAATGGCTATATGTCTTAGTTCAGTAAAGGTCTTGTTTGTTTTAGTGAGTGTCATTTTCGTAAGAAAGGCACTTGGAATAGAAAGTTTTAAGGCTGAATTATTTTTTATATAAAACCTAATAGATGATTATTCCAATATGAAATTAATGCAAATTGAAAGCTTTATTTAAAAAAATTCTTATGCTTCTGCAATGACAATGATGCAGTGATCTTGCTTTGTCAAAATTTATTTGGAACTCTAATTCTTTGTGTTGGATTAAATACTTTTGCATTGTAAGTTGGTTCTTTATAAAATTGAATTTGATTGATGTATGGTATTGTGAGCATGATCATAACCTAAGCTAAACATGATTAAACATACAAGAATTAATCAAGATCTAAGTAGTTAAGTTAAGCTCCCAATGAAATTCTTGAAAATAATAAACTAAGAAGCCATTAAACATGAAATAAATTGAAACGCTTAAAGGAAACTTATTATAATGCATCAAACCTCATCCCATTGGGGGATTGATGTTGAATTGATGTGGAATTTTAGCCCTTTCCCAATCCCTTAGTTGAAACAAGCTTGAAGATGGAAGCCATTGATGGAGATTGATGAAAATGAATGTAAAGCTTAACTAAAATGGATGCTAAATGATAAAATGCTCATGAAGAATGCTCTAAAATTCACCATAATGCAGTTACTCTAAACAATGGTGGATCCTTTTCTCCTAAATGAGGATTATTTATAGGAAAAATAGTTGAATCAATGGTCAAGATTGATTCGATCAATCAATGGATGAAAATCAATAAGAGGAGTTGGCATGGATCAAGAATCCAATCAATGGATGAGGTTGCAAGTTGACAAGGATTGATCATTTAATCAAGGGTTCCAATTGATTTAAAGAAGCACAAATCCTAAAATTTAAGAGGTTGTTACAAGATATTTCCATTTAGGAGGGAGTGGAAATGGAGGAATATTCCTTTACAAGTGGAGGATCAAGGTAATTAGTTAATTAAAGCATTAAAGCATTATTTAATTGTGCATGATGGATGAATTAGGAATTTCATTAAACAATTAACTCATTTAATAAAACAAGAATTTATGACATTAAATTGAATAATTAAGTTTATTTAATCAAATGAGAGGACTTAAGAAATTTAATTAAATAATTCACATTATCTAATTAAATAGGATGAAAATTAGTATGAAAGGGGATGAATTAACCTAATAAAATTGATTATCTGATTTATGGAAGAAAATGGTGGATTCAATTAAATAATTAAGATTATTTAATTAAATAGTCGAAAGGGGTGATTCAGGACGAAAATGGTGTTAGTAATTAAATTCGGATGTGCAATATCGATCGGGACGATTTTAAGTGTCTATAGAAAGAAGTGTATGAAAGTGTTGTTGGATGTTCAGGGAACATCCCCATGTGATCCACGCACTGCTAATTATTTGTTTTGGTGTCGTATTGTGTCTTGAGTTGGATTTCTGGGATATTTGTGGATGTCTGGTTGATAGGGCTTGTTCCTTTTCTTGCACCATATGCTTGGGGGTTGCACCAATAATGGAAGATGTATTATGATAGTTTTGGGTTTTGACCTATCCTGCTTGGGACTACATCAAGTCGATGGGCTGACTAGTTATGCACTTTAAAATTTTATCCACATGTTTCCTCGATACCGATCTAGGTTGATGTGCACCTATTGAAAGTATGAAGGTGTTGTCATTGATGTCAACAAGCTTGTGTTTCCATTGATGATAGTTGTGCAATGGTTGAGAAGATATTGTTGCTTTGATTAGTTGCATTATGTCGTCATCAGTTAAGTTGTTGATGTTAACCTCTAGTGTTGCTTTGATAAGCTTCTATTTATGGTTTAGATGTCGAGGATATTGAGAAAATTGATAAAATAAGGAAACAGGGTGTTATAGAGGTATTCTAGTTTTGATTCACATTTCTTTTGGGTTGAAGATTTGCTTATGTGGTTTGGATATGTTGGATAGAGGTGTTTAGAGTTTTTATATCTAGAATTTCAGTTTTTCGATCGATGTTTAGAGGAAGTTATGTTCACCAATGTGTGAATTGGTTTTGCAGTGCTACTTATAGAGGTGTTTGGGAGAAATTTTTTTGCTTTGTGTTTCTCTACAGTTGCTCTTCAGGTCTTGCAATTTTAAATTTATGTTGATGGTGTTGATCTCTTGCCTGTGTCAATAGGATTCATGGTTTGGTATTCTAGAAGATTGATTTTAGAGTTGTAGTGTTTGGCAGTGTAGTCTAAGTGTACAAGTTGTGTACATTCTGAAGGTATGAGTTGTTGCAAAGGAGTTTGATGGATTTCGAGAGGATAGAGGAATATTCAAAATTATTTTAAAGCATAGTACGTGGTTTTCAATTCCTCCTTGGATTTAAGGAAGCATGTAATTCAAATTTTAATGGTGTTTGCACATGTAACGACTGATCTGGTGTTTACACTATATTCGAAGATGTTCAAGTATTAATGAAGACATAGCATGGCCTGTGAGAGTTTATTTGGGTCTCAATTAAGTTTTTTTTTTGTCCACTTTTCATTCCTATCCATTGTGGGAATGTTTAGTGCCGACCTATTTTGAATTTGTAAAGATTAAAGTGAGTGTAGCCGACTTGAAGATGTTTTTCAAGTTGTGGATGGTATAAATGCAAGGTGAATTGATGTGAGATGGGGTTTAGAATAGATTTGAGTGTTGTGATGCAAAATTAAGTGCAGAAGTGTGAAATGCAGTGCGAGCTATAATGCAAGATTGTTGAATGCAGTGAGTTGAGGTATCTTGATCTCTTGAAGGCTACGAGTGTTGTTGGAGCTATGGTGGTGGAATTTCTGTTGGATTGAAATTGTGTTCTTTGTGTAACATATTATCTTCTTTTCTTCTTTATATTCCAGTAGTGAGCCTGGGCTGGGAGTCTTTCCATATAATGTGTCCTATTTTGGCAGTGAGCCTTCTTGTACCGATTTTTTCAATTACTTATATTGTGAGCTAATCCTTACTGTGGTTTTCCCTCATTGGATTTTCCATGTAAATTTGGTGTTCTCTTGTGTAAGGTGTTGGTTGTTTAAGTTTTTGTTATCTTCTTTTCATGTTTAAACATTATAACAGATTAAGGGTTTAATGGATGCATGTGGATTTGATTACTGATGAGGGTTTTAATGTTCTATATTGATACAATTGAATCACCCCCTCTCAATTGTCTTGTTCATTCAACAATTGTTATAAGAGCAAGGTTCCTTGGTGAAAAGATTGACCACTTGAGGTAGATCCGGGATGCCAAACAAGAAGGATATCACTGTATTTGATGGTATAGATTATGCATTTTAGAAGGTGAAGATGGAAGGCTATCTGGTTTATCTTGGATATGAAGTTACAAAGGTAGTAAAGATTGCATACACCATCCCTACAAATGGACCACACACAAGTGATGAAACCAAGGCCTGTGAAATAGATAGTAAGGCAAGGTTTGTTCTTTTGACTAATCTTGCAAATAATAAATTAGTGAAAGTTATGGATCCGAAAACTGCTAAAGAAGTTTGGGATAAGCTAGAAAGTATCTATGAAGGAGATGATAAGGTTAAAGAAGATAAGTTATAGAATCTAAAGGCATAATTTGAGACTTTGTGAATGTCTGATGATGAAATAATCACAAGTTACATGTAAAGGGTTAATGAACTAGTAAGTGCTATGAGAGGTCTTGGTGCACAAGTCAAAGAACCTAAAGTGGTAAAGAAAATTCTCAAAACTCTTCCTGATTATTATAGTGAAAAATGGTACAAAAGTGGAGACTACTTTCAAGACTGAAAAATCATAAAAAGTTGAAGATTTAGATGGAGATGATCTTGATGATATGGAAACTAACTTTGTAAGAAGAATGAAAAAGGGCACTAGTAAGTACAAGGATAAATTACCTTTCTAGTGCTTTAGTTGTGGATGCAACGTAGAATAAAATCTAGAATGATCAGCAACTAGAATAGAGGATGCTAATCCTAATCTAACCAATATTAATCCAAATCAAACAAAAAAAAATGAAATAAGTAAACATAATTAAACTAAACAAATCAATTGGAAAGCTCTCACCGAATATGCGTTCATTCCTTCGAATTATTTCGATTGCTTTTCTCCATTTTGTTGTTTCAGTATTTTTGCCCTCATATTTTCAGTATTGATGCAAGCATAACCGTGTTGAATGTCTAAGCAAAATATCGAAGATAAGTTTCTTCTCAAAAGTGTATGATTTTGGGAGGAGGAATAATGATAATGACAGGCCATTTTATAGATTTTGGGTTTTCGAACGATCGGCTCAGATTCAAAAGAGAAATCGGCGGATGAGATTGATGAATGTCATGCGATGTGAGTTTTGTGTCAGATAGAACGTGAGTTAGAAAATGAGTGCAAGATAAAGACTAAATTAGAACGACAACTTAATCTTGTGTCAACACTATTTGAAAACAGGAAGAACAAGAGTTCAAGATCTTAATCTTCAGTTAAGAGTCTTCGAAAATAGAAGAAGTAGACTTTGAATGTCAAAGACAAAGTTAGAACTCGAAGAATAATGCATTCGAATGCAAACATGAGTTAATTAATTAAATAAAGAAATTTAATTAATAAATACATCATGCATATGAGTTAGAACTAGTTAACTGACTAGTTGTGACAGAGAGTCTTCTCGTAGAAACAAACAGGTGTTGAATTCGGAGATGACTGGAGAACTAAAAATAGATCTCGAGTCAGGAGGTGAGTGAATGATTCAGATAACTGAATGATAGAAGAATGTGACATAAATGATTAAAATATGAATTAAATGTTAATTTAATTCAACATTCGAAAATGAAAGATTATAATTAAATAAATAAAGATAATTTATTTAATTTGACTGTTGTAAAGGTGGAATTAAATAAATAAATAAATAATAAATATTTAATTATAGATAAAGAGGGTTAAATTGAATAATTAAATAAAGATATTTAATTATAGTTGAAATATGACAAAGGGGGTAATTAAATAATAAATATTTAATTTAGAAGGAGAATTAATTAGTTAGCGACATAATTAAATAAATATGATTTATTTAATTAATCAAGGTTGAATAAATGACTTAATGAATTAATTAAAAAGGGTATTTAATTAATAGAGGAAATATGTGTTAGAAAAGGTAATTAAATAATAAACATTATTTAATCATGACCATGGATAATAGAAAATTATGTCGAATGTGTACTCGTAGGCCTAGACCAATTTTCAGTGTCTACAATTTGCCCCTCTTTGATACAATGTTGTTATGGCGTTGTGTCAAATAAATTGAAAAAAAAGATATGCCCCAGTGAAAGTAAGGTGAGCAAGGATGACGAGGAGGTATTGGTATGCCCCCTCGAGAGAACAAGTGGGTTCAAAGAACATGAGTGTGCTCTCGAAATGGATAGATAATTGTGGTGAAGATGCAAAAAAGAAGAAATGTTAGCATGGATGATTTCAGAATGTTAGTAAGAAACAATTAAGTTTGATTGATTGAGAAAACATATGATCTTCGATATTTTGTGATATATGCTAAGCTTGCATTTTTATCATCATTGGGCGGGACATGACACAAATGGATAGTACACACCATGGTATGAGATAGACCATAGTGTACAAAGTCATCCATCTGCTAAAAACAAACAGTCGTAGACAAGGAGTGTCTTAACTCATACTAAGGACAAAATTGCCCCAGTATTTTTATCTTGACAAACTTCAGACAACAAACAAATAAAAGATGGGTCATGAGACGTCATTGCTCCTCTAAATCCTTGATAGGACATCCTTGAGGAAACTAGTAACATGACTCAAAAACCAATTTTAAAAAGACAGTTAACAGACAACAGTCAAAGAAAAAGAGCCCTGAGACATCCTTGCTTCTCTAAATCCTTCAAGGGACGTCCTTGAGAAAGCTAGTAACCGGACTAATTCACAAATTGATAGAAAGATAAGACAAAATAAGATATAAAGTCATAAAGCCAAATAAAAGTATTCGCCAAAACTTGATCTTGTGGGATTGTTTGTGTTGGTTTTCAAAAATGCAGGTTTTAACCATAAGAGTTTGCCAGACCCTTCCAACATTCTTGGACAACATACAAGGCCAATTATACAATTAAACCTTCTACTCTTTAGGTTCTGCAAGACCTAGGTGGGTGAACCTATGTGAAACATGCAGATTTAAAATGAATTTCCTACCAAACAGTCTACCCACAATGGCAAAAGGTAGTGAATACACAAAAATACTACAACTAATCCCACTACATAAAAGAAAAGTTTTGAATATATTACTTGTTAGGAATTTTATCCTCTAGGATATTGCTGATCAGTGCCTTCCATCTATTGGGCAATGGAGTAAAAAATAACAAGGATCCAAGGCGTTTCCCTATCCAATCTTAATTCAAATTGTTGAGCATATTTAAAATATGAAATTCTAGGACTGGCATATTATTTCACTCAATTTATGGCTTGCATAAATTATTCTTGAATATTTTCCTACCAAGTTCCTCTTCAAACAACCAACCTAAATTCCAAAATCACTATGACTTGATTTAAAGAATTTAATTCTGACCTTGCAGACACCTATAAATCAAACCACACAAAGTGATAACTGCACCATGATAAATCAGATACATACTTGTTATTTTGATTTAAATGATTTAAGAAATTCTAATTGGAAACAACCAGATAAGAAATTCACAAATTATATCATCTCAACAAACGAACTCAGAATGAATTGCACCAGTTTGAAAATGTTTACTCCATTACACCAGTTTCAAGAAGGACTGTTTATTGCTTTTACCCCAGTTCTGTTATTACAGTGGAAAAAATCCCCCACTTCTCTAACCTCCTTCTGACTGATTTTTTTGCAAATATTTATGTCACAGTTTAACAGTCATGACCTTTCATTCTACCTGCCATAACCGTTTTATATTCTGATAGGAACGAAATATTTAAATAAGTTGCCTTATCAGCAATTTAAATGTTTCTGACTATAGTCGACCTTTTAAAATTTTACTTTAATATTTCCCGTGGCTGTAATAGCTTGTACCGCTCTACTGCGGTCATCCTATTGACTAACCGCAGTATAGCGGTGACTGTTTCGTTACTGCCTTGCCGGTTATCTCGTAGACTACCGCAGTCACCGCGATCTATGTTTAGACCGTGCGCGGTAACACGGTGCCTCCTCCGTTGCTGACTGTTTGTCGTCGCCCTCACTGTTACTGCATTATCCGATCTATGTCTTAACGACTACGGTATAGCGGTAACCGCTCACTGACTGCCACCCTGCCGCTTCGTTGCTACCTCCACTACTTATTAACCATTTACCACAGTCACCGTAGTCATTGTTTTAGCGGCTACAGTATAACGGTAACCGCTACCCGTTCGCCACTACCAGCCCGCCAACTGTTCACTGTCTCCTTGTTGTCTCTATTAACCGCTTCGCCATCCACCACAACCACCGTGGTCTATGGTTTGATCGTGCACGATGGCGCGGTAAACATTTTATGCTCGCTAACTACTTGTCTTTTACCACTACTTCCATACCTTACTCATTGCCCACCGCAATACCGCGGTCTATGGTTTGACCGCGTGTAGTGGCGCAGTAAACACTTAACGCCTTCCTGCTAACCACGACCGCCATACCTCGAGCCCATTGTGGGAGGTCGCGGTAAGGCGATAAATAACATATGAAATTATCTTCAAGGGAGCGGTAAGGATTTGAAATGCATGATAAAATGGACGGGGAATAAAATGAAGAATTTTATGAAAAGATAGGCAAATATGGGCTTAAATGGATAAGAAGGCTTAGAATTTTAATTGAAAAAATGTTGGTTCTAACAGCGGCTCTTGTTGGGGATGAGTGATTTAACAAATCATTGCAAGAATCTAGAATGCAACTGGGAGAGCAGACCAAGACATGAATAGTCTAGAATATGAAGGCAATGGAAGATGAAGGGAATGAAAGAGTGAAGGAGATAGAAAATGGAGAGTGGAGAATGGAGAATGGAAGGTGAACATGACCCTAATCTACTGTAAATGGAAAGAAAGCAAAGCTTTCAAAAAGGGAACTCTTGAGAATGTCCATGTACTGGAAAACCTGGACCCTCCAAATTTTTTTAAACTACTATGCATGAAAATAACATTTAAAGAGGGTTATTAAGAATTGTCCATGCACTGGCAATCCTTGACCCTCTGTTGATCCTTAAGAGAAGAAATGCTTCAGGAACTGCCCATGTACAGGCAACTCCTGCTCCTCTCCAGACATGTTCTGCAGGAAATATGAATCCTCACCTCCTTTACCAATTATCACAAAAGGACCCAGCCATAATGCTTCAAACTTGCCATGCTTCCCCTTATCTTGACACCGAGCATTCCACATCAACACCAAGTCATATTTTTCAAATTTTCTCTTCTTGGCCTTTTTATAAAAAAGGTACTTCATTTGTGACTACAATTTCACATTCTACTTCTGAGCAACTCTTCTCACTTCATCAAGCTCTGCAAGTTGTTCCAGTCTTTCCTCCATTGGATTAGAAATATCCAAGTCTTCTTGCAAAATGAAGTTATATACTGGCAAAATATTTTGCAATGGCATCCTAGCTTGTGTCCCATATACCAACTCAAATGGAGATTTTCTAGTTGCCCTTTTTACTATAATTTTGTCTGCCCATACAGCCAATCTTAACTTTGAATCCCATGCCTTTTTGTTTGTATCCAACATCCTCCTTACTATCTTGAAAAGATTTTTATTACTTGACTCTGCCTGACCATTGGCTTGTGGATGATATGGGGCAGAATAAGAAATATTAATTCCATATGTTCTACAAAAATCTTTAAACTCATTGGACCTAAAACACATCCCATTATCTGTGATCAATTTGACTGGATTACCAAATCTAGTCATAGCATTCTCCATCAAAAAATTCACTACCACTTTGCTTGTTGCTTGCCTAGTTGGAACAACCTCCACCCACTTAGTAAAATAATCAGTGGCCACTAGAATCCATTTGTTCCCTCCACTTGATCTATCCTGTATTTCTCCAATGAAATCAACTCCCCATTGGTGAAAAGGTGCTTCTACCTACAAAGGTCTAAGTGGCAATGCTCCCTAATACTTCAACTTTCTTGAAAATTTCTGACAAGCCTCACACTTCCTCACATATGCAAAGGAATCATTGAATACCCTAGGCCAATAATAACCAGTCCTGAGAATCTTGTGTGTAGTAGTCTTAGCAGAATAATAGCCTCCACACACCCCTTCATGCATTTATTTCAAAACATATTTTTCCTGGGATTCATCTAAACATAACATCAATATAGCGTCCCTATTTTGCCAGAATAGATCCCCTTTTATAAAAACATATTTAGAAGCCTACAACTTCAAGGCTCTCCTTTGATTATCATTCAACCCTTCAGGGCACTTCATATGTTTCAGATAATGCATTAAATTTGTATACCATGGAGTATGCTCAATACTTGCTATGATTTCACCCTTACCTTCCACATTGTAAATCTGGTTTGCTTCAATATTTGTTTCTGCCATCAGCTTGGCTAGACCCTGTCCTCTTACCAACTTGGTAATCTGAATCTCCATGTTAAATTCTTGAATTTTGTTAATCCACCTGCATCTCTTCCCTGTCACTTTTGTCTACACCAGAATATCCTTCACGGCTGCATGTGGGACATAAGCAATGACCTTAGCTCCAACAAGGTAAGGTCTGAAAGCCTTTGTTGCTTTGACCAGTGCATAAGCCTATTTTTCCATAATGTCATATTTCAATTCTGACCCCTGCAAAGATTTACTGAAAAAAGAAACAGGCTGCTCATGACCTTCATCAATTTTTTGTAACATGACAACAGCTATGGTATGGAATGAAGCAAAAGAAATTTTTTGAAACGGCTTAGTAAAATCAGGGGACTTTAGGATAGGGGCTTCTTTAATAGCTCTTTTTATAGATATGAAGGCATCCATAGCTTCAATAGTCCAGTCCAATTTTTCTCCTTTTTTCAACATTTTAGATATAGGTTTAACAATCTCAGCAAAATTGGACACAAACCTCCTAACAAAATTTATTTGGCCAAAGAATGATTGGATTGCTTTGACAGTTTTAGGAATGGGAATTTTATCAATGGCCTCTACCCTTTCAGGATCTATCCTAACCCCATCTTTTGATACAATATGCCCCAAAAGTTTACCCTCTGTAACAGCAAAATAACATTTTTTAGGATTAAGACTTATACCACACTCCAAGGCTTTGATGAAGATCTTCTCCAAATCAGCAACATGATCCTCTGCCCTTTTGGAATAAGCAGTGAGGTCATCTTGATATACCACCATTATAGCATTGATTAGATCTGCAAATGCCACATCCATGGCCCTTTGAAAGGTAGCTCCTGCATTTGTGAGACCAAATGACATTCTTATATAAACATAAGTTCCCCATGACGTAGTGAATGTTGTTTTGTATTGCTCAGATTCTTTGAATTTGACCTGATTATATCCAAAAAATCCATCCATCATTGATAATAGCTCACACCCTGTCACTTTGTGCAATATTGCCTCCATGTTTGGAAGAGAATAATTATCTTTTAGGGAAGCAACATTCATATTTCTAAAGTCCACACATAGTCTTATGTCCCCATTTTTCTTCCTGACTGGGACCAAATTTGAGACCCATGTAGAATGCCTAATGGGTTTAATAATACCTCCATCTCTAAGCTTTGCTAGCTCCTCTTGCATCTTAGGTTCAAGAGTGGGGTTAATAGGCCTTTGCTTCTGTCTGAATGGTTTCGTGTCTGGCTTAAGTGGAATCTCATGCTGAAAAAGATCTTCTCTATATGCCTTCAAATCCTCATAAGACCAAACAAACACATGCTTGTATTTTCTCAGCAATGTAATCAACATTCTTTTGATGGTTGGGCTTATTTTCTTTCCAATATAAACCCTCTTTTGTGTTAATTCGGTTCCCAAATTTATTTCTTCAATATCTTCTTTCTTAATTGGTGTCTGCTTTATGAGGGAACGATCACTCCCATCATACACTCTCTCTAATGCCACAAGGCCTTTGGGAAGCTTGTTAGTTTTAAGCTTTAAAACTTCCTTCCCAAATACAATTTGTTTCCCATCCACTTCTTCCACAAAGGCATTGAAATCAATCTCCTGTGCCTCATACTGATCTATACATTGAAGAAATTTCAAAAGGTCAGTATCATCATCAAAAACTTGTCAACCATATATATTGTCAGGGACTACTAGTCTTGTTTTAAATTCAACTTGAGACACTCCTACCAAAGTGATATCATCTTTCTTCAAGGCTACATTAGCCAAAAAATAAGCCATCAAATTTTTAGATCTATCTATCCAATAAATTGAAAATGCATCAAATAATTCAACTGTATCCCACACAACATTTCTATATTGTTTCAGCCTCTTGTTCTTTGCACATACTTTGATCTGACTTGTGACACAACTAACTCGGAATCTCCCAAGACAGACAACAATTTAATCTTATGTTTGATAGCCATGTTCAAACCAATCAACAAGACTTCATACTCGGCCACATTATTTGTACATTCAAAAACCAACAAAAATGAATGTTTAAATGTTGTACCTTCAGGTGATATGAAAACTACCCCAGCTCCATTACCTTCTTGACTACATGCCCCATCAAAGTACATTTTCCACACACCCTGCTGATTTCTAAAGACAAGCTTATCAATTGGGTTAGTATTCACTAGTTCTGGCTGAGATAATTCTACTCTAAAACTCCCCAAATCTACATCACAGAAGCAATTAAGTTGTTTTTGAGGAACACACTCAACAATTTTTTATTTATTTTATGAATAGGTAGATATCTATATTAATATAAAGATAAAATTACAAATTCACAAAAAAGGGGCGGGTGGTAAAAAGGCACACCCCGAATGTCACATGGGTCCAACCCAGAAAATCCAAAATAACACATGGGCCCAACCCAGAAAATCCAAAATATCACATGGGCCTAGCCCAAAAGTCCAATAACAGAAAGAAAATTAATTAGCCAAGGCAGTGTCAGTAGATCATGGGGGGTCCTTGTCATCCAAATTTTTCCCCCATACATCAGTGGGGTTTGGAGTGACGTCAGGAGGAGCACCCCAACCATCATCAACTTTATCTTCATCTTTTTTTGTTTCTTTTTCCTCGCGCTGAGGTGAGATTGCAAGAGCCAGCCGCGAAATTTTTTTGCCACTGGAGGGCCAACCAGAGCCAGAAGAAGGTGGAGGATCAGAGGGCCACCCAGAACTGCCACCACCACTCCCCAGAGCACCACTAGAGTGCCAGCCTTGACCAAGATGCGACGAAAGAGAACGAGCCTGCTTGGGTGGCCAAGAATCTCGCCGAGCAGGACGCTGGGAGCGGGATCGCGCAAAGTCACTCCACTTTCGGCCCCGAGAAGGCAACCAGCCATGGGAGGAGGAGGGCGAATCAGGGATCTGAGCCACAGTACAAGGGGCATTGCCCCAGTGGTCCAGGAGAACCTACAGGTGAGCCACTTCCAGTTCAACCTTGTTGACTTGCACTTGAATCTATAAGAGAACATTAGAGCATATAATTGCTTTAGCATAAAGAGACACATTAACATCTAAATGAGAATGAGCAAATATACAATCATTTCTGTCTTTCCAGATATTGAAGAGGATTTCCACCCTGAAAGTGTGCCAAAGTTGGGTGAACTTAGTCGAGGTTCTAGGCGGGTCCCCTAGGAGAACCATATGCCACGAAAAGGGTTTCGACCTAAAAGGCCAAAAGAAGTCATGAATCCAAGTCCAAAGCTGCTGAGCTTTGGGAAAAAACCAAAAAAGGTGCTTAAAGCTTTCAGGCTACCCACAAAAAGGACAGCGAGGGTTAGGAAGCCCCAAATGAACAAGCTAAGAACCCACAGGCAAGCCTTGGAAAAGAATACACCAAGCAAAGTGGGTTAGCTTCGGATTAACAATTGCAGACCAAGTGGCATCAAACCTCTTACACCAAGTATGGGCCGATGAATTAAGAAGCCACCTTTGGTTCAAAGAGTTGATCATAGGAAAATGGGGTGAAAGTCACCTGTAACCAAGCTGCAGCTTGTAGCTCCAGAAAGGAGTATCTGGAAACCATTTCCAGTCTTTCCACCAAGGTTTGTGCCCATGAATGCCAACTTTGTGAAGTATTTCCGCCGGAATGGTGCTCACCAGCCCGTCAAAAGTAAGACAGACCTGGTTTTGAAGACTGTACTGGGCTTTAAAAGCATCCCATTGCAAAAGACGCATGGTAGGCCGGTGAAAGAGCTTATGCGGCATATGAATGCCCTTCTTATGAAATCTAAGAGCCTTGAGCCAAGGCAACTTGGCCAGGGGTTGACCATTCTGAGCCAAAAGGGGAGATCACCAGAGGTTATGCTGGTTGATGGAGAGCCCATCACGAAATCCAGCCCTGGCCCAACGGAGCCAAGGCTTAACGATTTCCCAAGAGCGTCAAATGCTCTTGGCCATAAAGGAGCCCACAATTTGAATCGGCTCCCTCATAACTAGGAGGGTTTGGAGACCGATTCCTTTCCAGGCAGGCCTATGAACAGGAAAACTAGACTGAATACAATGCTTGAGGAGAATCTTCCAGGCTTCATCCCCGGTGAGAGCTCGGATAATTCATTTGACACAGAGAGCAGTCCCTTGTCATTGAGTGGAGAGCAATCCAAGCCCTCCCGAGTCCTTGGGGAGACAGCAAAATTCTCAAGCGACCCGATGAAAACCCTTGTGGGTTTCAGAAGAGGCCCATAAAAAATCATGAAGCAATTTTTCAAGCCTGTTGTAGGCCGCTTTAGAAGGAGCCCAACAGGAAGAATAGTAGACGTGGGTGGCAGCCAAAATTTTAGAGCACACCTGGAATTTTTCAGCCAACGAAAGAGGCTTAGTAATCCAATAGGCTAGCTTCTGCTCAACCCTAGAGAGCACGGCTTGCCAGAGCTCCCGAGGGGAAGCCTGAAAGGCGAAGGGGATGCCCAAAAATTGAAAGATTTCTCCCTACCCAATCCACTTCCAGTTATAAGTTTGGAGCCACGCAGGAGTGGGGAGCATCGATTGTCTGTAGCATAAGGTCTTGTGCCATTGAATAGCATAGCCAGAAGAAGACAAAAAGTATCAAGGCATTCAAGGGCAGCAATAATAAAACCTTCATCCTCTAAGAGAGTGAGAAAGGAATCATCCACGAAGTGGCCATTGGCAAGTTGTTCTTGAGAGTCCGGGAGAGAGATCCCTTTAACACGTTGCTGGGAGACAACATTGGCCAGGAGATATCCAAATCCCTCAGCAGCCAGAACATACAAAGCAGGGGCAAGAGGGCATCCTTGACGAATAGAATGAAAAAGACCAAAAGTAGAAGACTGGCGACCATTACTGGAAATGCAAGTCGAGGCATCAGAATAAAACATACGAATAGACTGCATAAAATTGGGCCTAAAGCCCAAGGCCTGTAATATCACAAGAATGAAAGGCCATTCAATGTGATCATAGGCTTTGGAAAAATCAATTTTAATGAGCACCGCTTTCTGGTTCGACCGCTGGCCCACTCCATGCCTTCCCAAACAACAATAATGTTATTAAGAATAAACCTGGATTTAATGAAACCAGTCTGCTCAAGACGCACAACTTGAGGCAAGAGGTGGCGAATTTTCAGAGCCAAGACTTTGGCAATGATTTTGTAAAAAACATTGAGAAGCGTGATAAGCAACCAGTTGCAAATATTCTCTAGATCTCCAGGCTTAGGTATGAATTTAATATTGCTTTTATTTATTAAATTGCCTAGAGAATTGGTTTGAAAGGCTTCAAGATAAACATGATGCAAATCACTCCCAACGCTGTCCCAAAGAGCTTTATAAAATTCACAAGGAAAGCCATCAATTCCAGGATCCTTATCATCAGCCATGGAGGAAACGACTTCCTTGAAATCATCAATTGTTAACAATTGATCACATAAATTAATCTGGGCTGAAGAAAGCCTATGTGACACAACAACAAGGCAATCCTGAATGGCTTGTTGGCACGCAGGCGTGGGGTCCTGAGTTGTGAAAACCTGCTCATAGTGATGCACAAAAGCCTGGATAATGTCAGGTAGCTCAGAGAGCACCTGGTTACCATCTTTGATTGCTTTAATGCTTGCGGAAGAGTGCCTAGCACGAAGAGCCAAAAAAAAATCTTTGGAGGCACAATCACCAATTTTGAGCCAGTGAAGCTGAGCCTTGATTTGAGTGCCTCTGACAGTTTAATTATCTGCCACTTGCTTTTGATGTCTTAAATCCACCACCCAGACTTGATGTGACGGGGAGAAAGGACTGGTCGCTAAAGCCTCCATAGCCAAACGCAAGTCGACAATGGTGGCCTCGTAAGAATGCCGACGAAAGATAGCAAGCTGGCATCCATAAATGCATAAGAAATATGTAGTATGAATGATGGCATCATTCCACCAAGCAATCCAGCTCGTACGACCAGGAGGCCTGCACTCTAAATTCCACACCCGGTGAATGTGGGTCAGGGTGGGCTTGTGACAGAGCAAAGATGTGTTCAAAAAGAATTGAGTCTTACACGTGCGAGGTTGACAAGATGCCCAGTCAATGCGAAAATGAATTGGGAAGTGATTAGAAAGGGTTACATCCACTAACGGCTTAACAGGCAAGGCAAAGCTATTGAAGGAAAAAAAAGATTGAGTCGAGATCATAGCACGATCAAGGCATTTAAAGACTCTATCAGAACCAACCTTGTAATTGCACCAAGTGTGCCAGAGAGAATGAGAATGGCGGCAACCCATATTGGGATCAAAAAGCCCCAATTTATTGCACATGTAAAATCACGCCTCCCTTTCACCCACTGCCCAACGAAAAGGAAAGGTGCCATTCTTATCGTACGTCATTTCTACCATGTTGAAATCCCCACAGAGCAACTAGGTGGCAACTGACAAAAAGTCAGCAATCCAGCACCAAAGCAAGCAATGCTCCATGACATCATTAGAGGCATAAATATTAATAATCCCGAAGGAATGATTCTCAATATTTAGAAGAACCCAGATAGCCCGCTGGGAGGGGTCAACCCCATGGTCCACCACACAAGAATGCAGTCATGGGGCCAAAAGAGTAACAACTCCACCACGACTAGCCTCATGCAGAGTGCAAAACATAGAACTGGCTGGCCAAATAGAGCGACAAGCTGAAGCAAGCAAGAAACCTAAAATTTTAACTTCCTGGAGACAAAGCACTTCAATCCCTGGGTAATTCTACAAAGTATTCCTAACAAAATACTTCCTGGAGAGGTCAGTTAGACCTCGAACATTCCATGAGATAAAATTCATGGAAAATCTTCCATACTTGCAGAATCCCAGTCCTCTTCACCTAGGGAAGAGAAGCTATTCTTCAAAAACTCTTGCGGAACATAACCAATCTGAATAGAAGGAGAGAATCTTCATTTTTTTGGCACATATTCATTTTCTTCCGGTGGAGGAGACGGGCTACGAGAACGTCGTTGAGTCCCCATTGCAGAGGACAAAGTCGGTTGAGCACACAAAATAGTCGTAGGCTGAGGCATGGCCTTAGACCTGGGCTGTAAAATAGCAGAAGTAACTTCTAAGGGAGTAGCTATCCCCTTCTCTAAAGGGTTTGAAACCAGCTTGGTTGGTTCAGGGGCCTTAGGAGTCGACCCAGAACCAGACGACTTATTTTTCCAGTTTGAAATCGTAGTCCACTTTATTTCTACCTTAGTTGAAGGCTTTGTCGGATGAGGTTTTTCAACATCCCGTGACTGAGAGGATGTACGAGGAATTGTCAAAGGGTAGTCCTTGATCTTGTGGTCAGCTGACTGGCACCGATAGCACGTGTTGGGCAGATTGAAATATGTGACTTTCTGGGTATGACGAATATCACTAATTTGAATGTCAACAGACTCTTTCAAATCCTTGGATAAATCAACTTCCACATAAACCCTCTTTTGAGGACGGGTTTGAAAGAATCTATCGGGTTTGATACAAACAACCCTCCCCAAAGAGGAAGCAATATGGTTCAAGAAGGGCACACAAGGCAAAGGTAACCCAGGAAACTCAATTCAGACTGGGACACACATTTTGGAGTCTTCTGAGATAGCAAAATCTCGGGTCCATGCCTAGAAAACTAATAAGGAAGACCGAACATACCAGGGCCCATGATCCACAATAGCTTGGACATTACTAACTTCTGCAAAGCGAAACAAAAAAAAATTCTTGGTCAGATTTTGGACCATATCAAGGCGGACCCCATGAGGGACCCAGGCCTTGCTGATCTAGTCTTTTAACACACTTTCGGGGGGAGTCCTCCGAACAAAACAACCCATAAGGGTGTGTTGTTCGAGCCATTGGCATGCAAAATCAAAATCAGGTAAAGATAAAACTACATCAGCAGGGGCATCGGAATGCTTACCTCGTGAAAGACTTTCGAAACAAATTTTCGAGGGCGTTTGTTCGGTGGGGGAGCCATTAAACTACGCCGACGAACTGCTAACACCAGCAAAAATTGCTAGGTTAGAACCGGTTGAAGGCATAATAAACCCCTAAAACCGCAGTAAATACGGTCGTACTCAATGAAGGAAATAATTTCCTGTGCAAGAAGCGCAGTATGACGCAGGAGGGGCCATGAATGACCTCAGAAAGCACAAAAACCTAGCAGAGCTCATGCACCGCTCATAGGAAGAGCTCTCACACTCAGCAATTTGATTCACCCTTGGTTCTCTACATAGTTTTACCTCTTCACCATTAACTGGTATTGTGGCATATGATAAGTCAAATTGCACATTACCTCCAACTGCTACAGTCCACTATCTTGACAAAAGCATTCCAAATTGAGGAGGTGTATCAATCACAGTTATATCAATGTTATAAGCTGCTTGTGGGTAGGCTGCTAATTTTACTTCTACATCTTTCATAATCCCCACAACTGGGACAGGCCTACTATCCATAGCATAACATTTACCACCCTCAATATCTATCCACATGCCAAGTTCTTTCATTACCCCTACTGGCATAATATTCATAGAAGCACCTGAATCTATCATGCAATTTATTACCAATTTACCATTTACGAGTAAGGTAGTGAAAAATGGATCAATTTGTGGTGTGTTCATCAATGCATCATTTAAGCCAAATTCTAAAAAAAATATCTTTCCTTTCTTATCAACAATTGTAGGATTCTCATTTTGTTCAAAGTTCACAACTTGATTCCTCCTACCAGACATCAATTGCATAACACTCTCCCTATACTCTTTAATTTTCATCATTTCAAGTAATGGGACATATATTTTTACTTGGGATAAAGCTTGCACAAAATCAAAAGATGCACCTTCAACTCTTATCAACTTCTTTTGCTCTGCTAGTTCACCCTTGTACTCCTCTTTCTCCCTCTTTGATGTCTGATCCATTTTTTGTTTATCCTTAGGGAATTCTTTATTTTCTTCTTTGGGAATGTACTTATGTTCCTTGTTATGAGGGGGCTCATCATTTGTCTTTTTTGATATTTCATGGGACATCTTTTTATCTTTCAAAAATATTCCTTTTGGAACACCTTCATTCTCATTCACTATTCTATTCCTCAGCCGATACTTGCTTTTAGCCAGCTCAACTGCTGCAATAGTCAATCTTTTAATTTCTTCCTCAGTTGGTCTCTTCATATTTCCCTTATTAGTTTGATATGATGCAGCAGAGAAACCTTGTTCATCATCACTTTCTTCATAATCAGAAAAAATATGTTGCTCTGCCATGTGAACATTATATTTCTGATGATCAACATCATATTCATATCCTCCCTCTTCTGAAGATGAATATCCCTGCTTTGCTGAGTGAATAATATGAGAAGTCAAATAAATGTTATTGTCTTCTTCATTATTGTTTTCTGCCATATCTTTTTCTGGCACTGACTGAGCTACAACACAATGTTCTGAAGAATGTGGCAAGTCATAAACTGAACACCAAGGACCATTACCCACCATGTATGTCCCTCTTTTCTTCAAAGGGTCAGGTGTCTCTTTATTTCTTGGCCCATCCATCACTGGCTTTCCATTTCTCCAATTTGTATTATAAGGCATGTCATGTAGTCTTGGCCTCTCATTCCTATATGTGTTTTCTTGTTTATTTGGAGGAGCATATTGGGGAACCCTAGGGTTATCCCTCTTGGCAATCATCCCTACAACCTTCCTATTATTTTCAATTGTGAGTGCTATCCTTTGAGGTTCAACCAAATTCCTAGGACCCCTGTTCCTGAGCTCATAACCTTTCTTAGGATCAAAAGCTTTTAGATAAATACTCAATGTAGCAGGATCAACCAATTTAGATTTAAGAGGTATCTTATTATGCAATTTAGAAAATCTCTGGTTGAAATCATAAGATGATTCATTTTGATGCTTCTGAATAGTCACCAATTCATGCAATGCAAATTCTGGTGCATATTGATTCCCATACTGCTCAAGAAATTGTTCATAAAACACATGAATAGAATTAATAGAAGTTGTTGGTAGACTATTAAACCAATCTCTAGCATCTTCAGTTAGTGACATCATAAACAATCTCATTTGTATATCTTCATACTACATATCTAAATCTTGCATAAAAGCATTAAAACTCCTTAAATGCTCTTCAGTTGTAGTAGCATTGCTCCCTGTGAATTTTGGGACCAAACTTCTGCAACTGTTGTCGATAGGGTAAGGGCATATTTGTAGTCCAGCCAAGTCAAACTGCCTAATCATGGTTGCATATTATGGAGGAGAATTTTGGTAATATTGACGCTGGTATAATGGATTATTATTTGCCACATATTGTTGACCTTGTGGGGGTATATGCTGCTGGTAAGGAGGTGGATAAACACCTTGATTCCTTGGCTGATTCTGGTAGGCCCGTGAGGAATTTGATGGGCCTGCATTATTTTTCCCTTGCCTATGAGGTGGCACAAATTTTTGCAAATTAGCCATTTGAGTACTGATCTGCATTTTCCTCAATTTCAATTCTTCAAGTTCTCTAATTGCTTGGAGCCTCTACTCATATTCTATTCTTGCCCTTTCCACTTATTGTCTCTCATGTTCTAGTCTTGCATTTATTTCATCCCTGGCCATAAGTTCATAATTCTCCTTAGAGGTTGCTTCATAGCCAAGTCCATCCTGATTTTCTTCAAGAAATGCCATTTTCTGATCATATTCATGTTGTCTTCTTTCTCTTTTAGCTTCACATTCAGCCATGAATTTTTCAACCTTCTTAGGATTTGGTTGATAAAAGGGATTCTTCTGTTCCTCAAGAGTGCGAGGTTCTCTGGAAGGGTTGTCTTCATTTGCTAATGTACCATATGAATTGTGTATCTCTAGTGATTCTTTTGATGTTTTATTTTTGCTTGATGGTCCCATGTCATCAATCACCTTCTTACCTTTATCATTCTTCTCTGTCCATTTATTTTTGGAATTAGGACCATCACCATCTTTATACAAAGATCGTCTTCCTTGCATTTTGGGAGCAATTGTGATTGTCTGAACTCTAGGAAGATTCATTTATGATATATACTTCACTTTATCAGTCTCAATATATTTGTTCATTCAGAGTCGCCACTCACTTTCCAAAAGTGAGAAAATATGCAATTCTTTATTCCCAGCAGAGTCTTCTACAAGATATTGACTCTATGACAAGGCTTATTTTCAGATTATGTCCCCAGCAGAGTCACCAAACTGTTGGTTCTAAAAAATGCAGGTTTTAACCATAAGAGTTTGCCAGACCCTTCCAACATTCTTGGACAGCATACAAGGCCAATTATACAATTAAACCTTCTACTCTTTAGGTTCTGCAAGACCTAGGTGGGTGAACCTATGTGAAACATGCAAATTTAAAATGAATTTCCTGCCAAACAGTCTACCCACAATGGCAAAAGGTAGTGAATAGACAAAAATACTACAACTAATCCCACTACATAAAAGAAAAGTTTTGAATATATTACTTGTTAGGAATTTTACCCTTTGGGATATTGTTGATCAGTGCCTTCTATCTGTTTGGCAATGGAGTAAAAAATAACAAGGATCCAGGGTGTTTCCCTATCCAATCTTAATTCAAATTGTTGAGCATATTTAAAATATGAAATTCTAGGACTGGCATATTATTTCACTCAATTTATGGCTTGCATAAATTATTCTTGAATATTTTCCTACCAGGTTCCTCTTCAAACAACCAACCTAAATTCCAAAATCACTATGACTTGATTTAAAGAATTTAATTTTGACCTTGCAGACACCTATAAATAAAACCACACAAAGTGATAACTGCACCATGATAAATCAGATACATACTTGTTATTCTGATTTAAATGATTTAAGAAATTCTAATTGGAAACAACTAGATAAGAAATTCACAAATTATATCATCTCAACAAACGAACTCAAAATGAATTGCACTAGTTTGAAAATGTTTACTCCATTACACCAGTTTCAAGAAGGACTGTTTATTGCTTTTACCCCAGTTCTATTATTACAGTGGAAAAAATCCTGCACTTCTCCGACCTCCTTTTGACTGATTTTTTTGCAAATATTTATATCACAGTTCAATAGTCACGACCTTTCATTCTACCCGCCATAACCGTTTTATATTATGATAGGAACGAAATATTTAAATAAGTTTCCTTATCGGCAATTTAAATGTTTCTGACTATAGTCGACCTTTTAAAATTTTACTTTAATATTTCTCGTGGTTGTCATAGCTTGTACCGCTCTACTGCGGTCATCCCATTGACTGACCGTGGTATAGCGATGACTGTTTCATTACTGCCTTGCCGATTATCTTGTAGACTACCGCAGTCACCACGATCTATGTTCAGACCGTGCGCGGTAACGCGGTGCCTCCTCCATTGCTGACTGTTTGTTGTCGCCCTCACTGTTACCGCGTTACCGCGGTCTATGTTTTAACGGCTACGGTATAGCGGTAACCGCTCATTGATTACCACCCTGCTGCTTCACTGCTACCTCCACTGCTTATTAACCATTTACCGCAGTCACCACAGTCATTGTTTTATTGGCTACGGTATAACGATAACCGCTACCCATTCGCCACTGCCAGCCCACCAATCGTTCACTATCTCCCTGTTGTCTCTATTAATTGCTTCGCCATCCACTGCGGTCTATGGTTTGATCATGCGCGGTGGCGTGGTAAACATTTTCTGCCCGCTAACTGCTTGCCTTCGACTGCTACCGCCATACCTTACTCACCGCCCACCGCAATACCGCGGTCTATGGTTTGACCATGTGCGGTAACGCGGTAAACACTTAACGCCTTCCTACTAACTGCTACTGCCATACCTCGAGCCCATTGTGGGAGGCCGCGGTAAGGCGGTAAATAACATATGAAATGATTTCCAAGGGAGCGGTAAGGATTTGAAATGCATGATAAAATGGACGGGGAATAAAATGAAGAATTTTATGAAAAGATAGGCAAATATGGGCTTAAATGGATAAGAAGGCTTAGAATTTTAATTGAAAAAATGTTGGTTCTAACAGTTTGATTGTTTGATGTTGACATAGCGTAATGTGATGGATGACATATATCACATAAGACGTTGAGTTTGGTTTCGACTTGGTGACTATCTGTATAAGGCATGAAAAAGCCTAGATTCAGAAAGACACGTGTCGTATAAGACGTTGGAGCCTGCTGACGTTGATGCGACAAGCAACATGAGGCTATGACAATTTGACAGCGTCTGTTGACAAGAAAGACATATCTTGCTTAAGACATAAGTTGATCATTCTGACAATGTGTTTGATATTGACTTGATGACTTTGAGATGTTTTGCCCTATTGATGCATGACTTGTTTTGATTCCTTGACTGATCAAAAGTTTGTGTAGACAGTAAATGACATGAGATGATACCCTAAAGGACTTACCTAATGCGGTCTCGGGGGAATATGATGATATGCGATTTGTGTGATAGTGAATGAATGATAAACCCTATTGGACTGACCTAGTGCGGTCTCGGGAGCTGATCAATTGATTAGCCTTGCCTACGTTGTACACACAGAGACCTCGTAGTTCAACACGACCAATGATTGTGAATGTACAAAGAGTCATGATTTTGATGTGTGATACATGACAAACCTAGACTGACAGAGCTAATGCCTCAAGGGCACATCGATTGATGGCCTTGCCTACGTCCCAGTCGCAGAGGCAACGTAGTTCGACTATGTCTACGATTGACTTAACATGACTGACCTAACTCTGTTTTTGGTATTTTCTGACATGTTTTGATTTTTTTTTTTTGATTTTTGAAGTTTTGTAATGTTTTTGGATTGTTTCAGGACATTTTTCGATGGTGGTGACAAATGCATGTAAATGATGCCTACACACAAGAATCCAAGGACAACCATGATCTTGCTCCTAGTCAAGTTGAAATCCAATTACCAGGTGATGATGATGATGACGTTGTTTGACATGGGAATGACACATCACAAAACAATGTGAGGATGATGATAATGTGACTTAAAGATCAGGGTTTGCAGCAAGGCGAGAAACAAAGCCAAGGAATGTTTTGGATGATGCGTTAAAATGCCTAGCAAGATTGTATGGATTGGGCTTGTTGCATTTGGAATGACTTGGATAGGACTAGATGAGATGATGGAAGGATGTTGGATTAAAATAATTAGATGGTTGACAAGGGAAAACCAAGGCATGAGATAGGTATAAAAGGATAATGGATTGATTTTTGGTAAAAGATAGGAGACATGAGGATTATTGGTTGGGAGAATTATCATTTGGTCTCCAAGGACAATGTCGCATAGGGATAATGAAGCTATGAAGGTAATGACATGATGTTTCATGGATAGGGTATGACCAAATAATAGTCATGTCAAGGGTTTTCCAAAAGCATGATTTAGTTTGTACCCTAGTTCTTATCAAGATCAAAATAGGTGGGAAAATGGAGGGAAATGACATGGATTAAATAGATGGATGGAAATGTCATGAGGAAGGCATGGGAGATGAGACAACTTTCCCCCAAGTGTAAAGATCCACATAGATAATTGCTCTTACACATAATGCCTGTTTGCCAGGTTTTCATCATGGTACTTATCCAAAGCGCCATAAAAATGGTTTTCACTATTGGACGAAATTTTTCTCTTTACTATTTTCCAAATTTTTTGGTGTCACCAAGACACCTGTTTGCCAAGTTTTCATCAAGAATAATATGCAATAATGAAAACATAGAAATAGAGAGGAAACCAAGGCATGTGAGGGCTAACACAAGGGTAGGAATACTGTGTTGAAATGTTAAATAATTTTTCATTGATATGTCTATTGGTAACATGAGCATGGGTTGTACAATATGCAAATAAAGTGTTGTCATTGATGTCAACATTATGATTTGGTATGAAGATCGATGTGCAAACCAATTAGTGAAGCATGAGAATGCATAAAGATGTTAATCTAATGGATAGATGCAAGAAGATTTGATTTGGTGCAGATAGTTGAGCTAAAAATTGGTTGTGTCAAAACACAGGTTTTCAGTGTACAAGACATCCAATTTTTAGTCTGCGTTGGTCCGCCTTGAAGAATTATTCTCTTTGGTTTTAATGCAATTTTGGTGGATGTTAGAGGATTCTAAATCCATATTTTCACATTGTTTTGTCTTCTGGTGTAGAAGTTATGAATGACATAATATCTGGTTTTCAAGTGATAGTGTTTCCTAAGCAGAGTGTATGCTTTGATGAGTGTTCTCTTCACCGTAGAATAATATTTTTCCTTGCAGATTTGTGGAAGTGTTTATAGGTTTCAAGTGCACTTATGTTCCAAGTTGCATGAATTTTTGTGGTCTACGTATTGGCTTGTGATTGATCAGTTTGTTAATTTTGATGTTAGGTCACTAGAGGTGCCAACCTAATATATTTGGGGTATTGCGGAGTTTAAGTATTGATTTGTTATAATGAAACTATTATAGGTCCACCCCGACCTATTTGAGGTGTTACATGTTTTTTAATTAAGGTGCAAGGTGTGTATGATTTGAATGGGAGTCGAAAAGTTATATTTTGCATGATACATCTAATTAGGCTAACCTAATTGATGTTGTAGGTGTTTGTAAATGTGATGGATATATGCAAGTTTATTTTGGTGTTGTAGTGTGTGAACACAAGTATTGTGGATGTGAATTGTTTGAAAGTGATGTGAGTGTAGAAAAGAGTAGAGTGATATGAAGTGTGTTGACTTTGTATATTGAGCTTCAATGGAACTGTGTTCCAGCATGTTGCAAATTCATTTATAACAATTCATTCTAGCCATGTTCCATCCCTCTCTTCTATCCTTTCTTTATTTTGTGGGTAATGAGTCCACTAGGATAGTGAATCCACCTACAGTGAGAAATTTTGTAATATCTTATAACTGGCTATAATATATTGTGAGCTAATCATCACTGTGGTTTCCCTTTTTGAGTTTTCCACATAAAAATTTGGTGTTCGTGTGTTATGTGGTTTTGATGGATGCTTTCATGCTTTCCTTTCTTACTGTAAATTTATTATGCTATGTGAAATGAATGTTTAAATGCTTAAGTGGTTTCAAAGAATATTGATTCACCCCCCTCTCAGTATTTTGGGTGTTCAACAATTGGTATCAGAGCTTGGTTCCTTGGAAGAAGATTAATCACTTGAGGAAGGTCTTGGAGATTGAACACATGGCTATTAGGAGATATCCTACTCTAAAATAAATTTCTACTATTGGATTCATTGAAGAATATTGCATGGTTGACATGAATGGAGAACTCATAATAGCTCTTGAAGATCTGGAAAGGACTGAAAGTGAGAACAAAGATCTAAAGGAAAATATCAAGAAAGTAGATGAATGCATCAAAAAATTGAGAGAACAAATCAATAAATTTAGAGAAAGACATAAGGAGGTTAATGAGAAAATGAAGCAAGAAAATGAAATAATTACCAGTTTGAAAATACAAGTTGAAGAAGGAAAAAGAGTTGAAGAATACTTGAATGCTAAGATGAAAAGAAAATATGAAGAATT
Source organism: Sequoiadendron giganteum (assembly GCA_007115665.2). Classification (NCBI taxonomy): domain Eukaryota; kingdom Viridiplantae; phylum Streptophyta; class Pinopsida; order Cupressales; family Cupressaceae; genus Sequoiadendron; species Sequoiadendron giganteum. Next base: position 761,883,501 of record CM021102.1, read on the forward strand.
ATCAAAACAAGAAGAAGAATTTGTAACCTTGAGATTAGATCCAAAGAAATCAAAGAATTAAGAAGAAAAATTCAAGATGAGCTCTACAATGCTTGATGAAATTATTAAAAATCAAAAGAATTATAAATACAAAGGTGGATTAGGGTTTGAAAAAGGAGAAATTTCAAAGGTAGATCAGACACCAAGTGTTGAAAAGGAGAACAACAAACAAAATAATATTGAGGACAAGAAGAGCAATGGCAAGAAGGTCTGGAATCAAAGAAAAGACTTCAAAAGACCATCTATCAGACAACCAAATGCACAAAGGTACTTATGTTTTAATGGTTTTTGTTATTCCTATAATAAATTTTGACATAAATCTATGGAATTTAGAAGAAGAATGAATTAGAATATTCAATCATTTCTCAATCAGTATTTTACATGCAAAAGATTTGGTCATAAGGCTAGTGAATGGAGAAGTCAAATGATGAATGGTTATAACAATGGTATCAGGTTTCAATCTTTCAATGGGTACTGTTATGTATGCAATGTATTTGGGCATAAATCTAATCAATGTAGATCCAGAATGGGTGGAAATAAACTTGATCAAAATGTTGTCACTTGTTACAATTGCAATAGACCAGGACACATTTCCAAATTTTGTAGAAGCAAGAATGTGAAGAAAATTCTGGTAAAGAAGAATAATTTGGTGAAAAAGGTTCATCCAGTAGAGATGAAGAAAGAGATGGGAATGGTTTGGAGAAAGAAGGAAGATATTCAGACTAAGCCCGATTCTCTACTAGCATCTGCTGCATATGTTTCCTTTGAAAGCTAAGTAGAAAGCTCTAGCCTAAGGGGAACATTAATAGAAGATCCTTTATCCCCTACCAGAGGAATGGTGCTAATGATTTAGTACATTGGAATAAGGTGTAGGTTGACATGGTTAAACTATTGGTAAAAGAACTGGTGGAAATATTGAATTACAGAAGTTTGCGAAGCATTTGAAGTTGATTATGCACACATTTAGGGTTTTTACCAACTTTTCAAATTGTGCATTCAATGTGAATTAGGTTAGTTCAAAAAGGTTTATAAGTGATCTAATGTTCAATATAAGTCATTTGAAAACAAGTATTCAAAGAGAGAAGATCAATGCAAAGTGAAGTGAAAGAATTTGAATGATCTTGCACATGAAACCCTAATCAAAAAGTGATCAAACGGTATTTATCAACTTCTATCTTGCCCTAAGTTTTCAAGTATTTTGAAGTGTTGGAAAATGTATACACCATAATTAGTTGAGGTGGTGGATCATCATCGACCTAGATTCAAACTGAATCCTAAGGAATCACTGGTGGATGATTTGGATAGTGCATTTTGGCACATCCCATATGGTGTTTTGCACACATAAGATGTAAGGTATACATACAGGTGAAATTGGAATAATATGATCACTCTAAATTAATTGATGTGTGGATTAATGAGCTCACTGGAGATGACTTTGAGCTGAAAAAAAATATTTGAGAGCTTGGCGGAGAAGATGCTCAATGTGTAGAACTATTTCCCTAACTTTTTCCACGATGACACATGGGTAAGGTTCACCCTGAACACAATCCATGTTAGATTTATCTAGCTTGATATACCTCACTTGATTAACAAAGAGTCGATTAGGGTTGTTACAATTTTATGTTCATTTGGACCAGCTTCGGTACTCAAGTCAGTGAAGAACAAAATGGTGATGGATTTAACTAGTACAAAATATGATAGGAGAGCCTTGATGATCAAAGATATTAGAAATCCAGTAGTTAAGTATGCCTCAATGGTGATTGACTATAAATTATACTTCACTAATAAAGAGAATTCAGTATCAACAACTGCTATTATTATAGCACATGAGATGGTTGTGAAGGGTGCAAATTATGATTTATGTGAGCTATTGAGGGCATAATTGATTGAAAACCTGTAGAAGACCAAGGACTCGAAGTATCCCTTCAAATTTGGTACTTTGATCATTTGTTTATTTTTTAACTTATTGAATGAGGTTTTTGGAACAAAGAATATAGTATGGTTGAAGGATAGACCTATGACACAGCAAATCATAGACCACCTAAGGGGGTTAGGTAATGCGGATGCACATGAAGCAACATTATGGAGATTTTTCAAAAAAATTAGAAGAATATGCAGTCCATAGAAAGGATTCCTTAAAGCATGGTAGAAAATTACAAGAATAACATCACATTCTTGGTAATAAAGGATAGTTGTATTATACAGGCTGTTGGGCCTAGGACCATTTGGATCCTAGAGATGGGATATGAGATTATAGGGGAAGAAATTATTGGTTTAGTAGACTTCATATCGAATAAACCTAAAGACACCTCAGAGGATAGGCATGGAACCTATGAGAAGTCTATGGAGGTGCACATGTAGCAAAGAGAGAAATAGATAAAGAAATCTATTGAGAAGATGACTGCATAATTTGTGAAGGCAATGGGCCTCACAAAGGAGCAAGTAGAAAAATCCAAGAGCATGTCTAGCCCTTTGAGAGGCTCATCCAATGTTAGGAGATTTGGTAGGATAACTACCACCTCTCCGGTGGCTCCCATGTCCTTTGAGAATATGCCATTCTCCAATGGAACGAAAAGAAAGGAGCCAAGAAATCCTGCAAAATAGACAAGTTCCCTTATCAAAGAAAATAATACTTCGATAAAGCACCAAGGTATTCCTGTGAAGGAAAAGGCAGCCTCGAAAAAGAAAAAAAGAGCTCCTCAAAGGAGAAGAATAAAAATAAAATAAATAAGAGAGACATACTTAGGAGTGAATGTTGACGATGAGGAAGAAGAAGAAGGACCACAGTTGGTCCAAAAAAGAAAAACCAATATGTCATGAGGAGAGTAAAGTGGAAAGAAACAAAATATTAACATTGTGGACACTGATAGTGAGGCTGAATTTGAAAAGGAGAAGGAATGCTATAAGATAAAAATGAGGGAGAAGAAAATAGATTCTGGTAAGAGGAAAATTACTTTGAAAGCAAAGAAAAAGAAGAAAGATAAGTCTTCCCCTTTGGTAAGGCAACATAGCCCCATGAAATTAGATGCTTTATTTAATGGTATTGTAGAACATGAGATGTTAGAAGAGACTGCTGCTTTGTATACTATAGCAGATGATGTTGATAAGGCAACTGTAGAAGAGACAATTATAAAATACATTGTTACTTTTGAGGTAAATATGAAGAATATTGAAAAAAAATTGCCCGTGGAGTTGAGGAATGTACTATATGCTAGAAGATAGGAAGCCATCGATGAAGAAGCAAAGTTAAGATATTTTGCTTTGGAGAAGGTTAGTGCACCCCTCTTAGATGAAAATAAAGCCACATTGGCTTAGTTGTATAATAAGGAGTTCCGAACAAAGCAAAGGGTAACCACTCTTATGAGCAGAGATTAAAATGATCTTGAGAGGCTCTAGAATGAAACTATGGAGAAGATTGTAGATTTGGCACAAAGATTAGGACTAACTTTGGATAGTGAAGAAGAAATGCAAGATGATATGCTAGCTTCGAAATTTAATGTAACAAAAGAAGAACAATAAGAAGATGCTCAATATGAGCATTGAACAAAAGAGGAGAATGTGTAGAATGACACTCTTTCAGATGTGGAATTTTTTTTTCAAAAGAAAATGTTACCGATGAAGAAAACATTGTAGAAGGAGTTACTAGTGATGCTCCTCTAGTTGGAGAAAATATTGCTACAAAAGCAAATATTACTCATGTAGACATGGAAAATATACAATTTCGGTTTGACACACTTGATCTTGATTATTAACAACATTTCTTCCTAAATCATACTCTCAACTTTTCATCATATTTTGTCTCTTAATTTAATGAATCATTATTCATTTGATTAAAGTCTTTCTCCTCCAGTGATTAAATTAATCAATTTAATTTAATTAACCTTACATTTATGTTTAATTAAATAAATCATTTTATTGGATTAAATTCTCTAAAGTCCGCTTATTAAATTAAATCAATTAAACCTTATTTGATTTAATCTAACATATTCCTCCTTGGTTAAATAAATCAAAATCATTTATTTAGTTAATCATTTCTTCTCAATTCTGATTTAAATTAATTCACCTATTTAAGTCAAAATTGTCAAATCATCTAATCCTTCATTAAGTTAATCAAAACCTCGATTAAGTTAATCCCTCTCATTAAAATCTTCTACAGAATGCAACTTGCTCAATAAATCAATTACTTTGATTTATTTAATTCTCTATTTTTCCTCACATGGCATCAAAAAGGAATATTCCCTTATTTGAATTCAAAAAGTCCAAACGGACTTGTACATCCAACAAGGCATTCACTCCTCTTACATGTCCTTGTGCATTGAGCCAAGTGGCATTTATTTCATTCCTTTTTCCCTCTCACATGTCATTTCTGCAATTTGAAATTCCACCTAATTGCATTTATTGACACTTTGGCCAAAATGTGCACAACCACCAACCATTCACATCTTGACAAGTGGCACTTGGCCATTGGATGTTGAAGGATCCCACATTGCTCTATTTTACTCTCTTTTCCAGTTTGGAAATCTATAAATTGGAGGCTTCTCTCCTCATTATTCATCCACAATTTTGAGTAAACTTACTATACTCAAATTCATCATGATCCACAATTTTGAGTAAACTTACCATACTCAAATTCATCATGATCCACAATTTAAGCAAGTATACTATACTTCATTTCATCCATAGATTTCACACATTTCATGCAAGGTTACTCTCTTGAATTGGGAGCTAATCTTGTTCATTCCATTTCAAGCAGTTAATCTCACCATCAACAATCACAAAGCTTACAACAGGAATTGGGAAAGGGCTGATTTCAACATACCAATCAACACCAATTCCCCCATGGGATTTATAGTTGTTCATTAGAATAGGATTTACTTACTTCCATTTAAATTGTGCTTCACTAGTTTTCCTGTTTTAATGTTACAATCTAATTTCATGGGGAACCTCGGTTCTCTCTTACACTTGATCTAACATCTTGCTTGTTTGTTGTGTTATGTGCAGGTCATTTGAATTCTCAGTTCACATTCTGGCGCTAGAAGGAGGGCCAATATTGGTTACCAATAGTCTGTGATTTTCTTGGCACCGTTCTGTTCTGTTAAAGCTCTCAGGTTGATTAAATTTTATAAAATCTCATTTGTATCTCTGTTGCAGGAAAATACGTTTGCATAGATGTGTTAATTATTCCTTTAACAGTAGCACCTGCTGTCGTTTATGGTTAAATTTTTCTTTTTGCAGAATATGAGTCTTATTTTGTTCCTTAACAAATGCTTACCGTTTATGCAATTAAACCTCAAATAATGAAACTATAAACCAAACAGGATTTTGCTGCAAATTTTTTGCTTCCCCCATTCCATTACAATTCTCCTGTGTAGTCAATCCGACCATTCTCCCACGTTACTGCATCTCTTAGTCCGTTCACCCACGGTTCTGTGGTGTCGGGCGTTTCCCTCAGGCCTTAACTCCTATCTTTTACTGCTTTACCACGCCGTCATTTTCTTCTACACTCATTGTTCTCTCCACCACCTTTTTATCACCTCACCGCAGCCTTCTACCGTACCTTTCGTAGTAGAGCAGTGTTCACCACGTTACCGCCAGGTAACCTTCCCTTACTGGCGATAGTGCGGTAACCATTCACAGTCTTCACCGCTGTCCTATGGTCTACTCGCTAACCCTCCATGGCAGCGTGGTAATCGCCTCCCTATCTTTCTCGATTGTCACCGCATCACCGCGGTTCCTTGCTAAACTGTCCGTAGTATTGCAGTTAACTGCCTGACTGTTACTTGACCGTCACCGCATCACCGCGATCTCTCGCCTAACTGCCTATGGTAGCACAGTTGTCTTCCACCATCTTCACCGCGTCACCACGCTGCCTGCTTCGACCACCCGCAGTATTGTGGTAGACTTGCCCTAACCGTCACTTCACCGCCACTGCACCACCGCGGTCTTCAACCCCATTAAAATCTTGTTTGAATTAATACACCTAGTCAAACCATCACCATCAATCTAAGTCCTAAATTTTTTAGCATAACCCTTCAAAGGCTCTTCAAAAGTTTCACTCTTTCACTTCATCCATTTATTCCATCATCACTACCACCCTCTTTGATCTTTTGACTTCCCTAGTTCTTCTCTTTTTGGGCCTAAAAGGTTAGGATCAAACGATCCCTATATTTTATGGTCCAAAAAAGATCACAATACAAGAAGAACATGGAAAACATCAATGAAATATCAACTTCCGGTGACTTAGGTCCGATAACCACCAAAGCAAACCTTGCGGAATCCAGCAATCCCCCAAGTAGCCCTTCTCTACCATCACAAAATCCTCAAGGGAAAGGCTATGAAGAGGACATCATCAATGAAGACTTGGGAATGACACAAAGGGAAATAACTGAAATGATTCAAAATCCTCAGAATCATAGAATTGTTAATGCCATGCTTAAACTTAACCCTTCTCTATACTTACGCACATTAACGGAAGGAGGGGTCCAGTTCCCTTCCGACCTTGACATAGGCACTAGTATAGAAAGGCCTCTTACGAGCATGCCCCCAATGTCAATTCCTAACATCATCTAAGAAACTCCCCCATTCACATCAACAATCACACCAACCTCACCAATTGTGAACAAAGGAAGTGCTATGTTTCGAGAGTTACAACAACATTGCCTTGTGAACAACAAAGAGGTAAGTGTCAACAACACACCGAAAAAATATGTTCCGGTGAATCCATCACACCCGTACGTCCCACTCACCTTCCATAATCCCACTGGTTCATCCTCATTTCATGCTACACCAGCCTGTTAATCAAACATACAAACTTCTCTACTGCAAGGAGAAGGTGATTTGTTTGGAACAACGAGAATCATTGACCCATTCTTCTTCTTGGGGAGCACATAATCTCTTCCTCCGCTTCCATTCACATCCACATCACTTCTTGGATTGGGGCTCCCCCCTACCCATCGATAGCTTCTCAAACCCAGGCAATCCAAGCATCACATCAAATTCTCTCTTTTTTCCCGTGGCATCACAACAACAAGTGGTGACCATTCAAGCCACCACGACAAATACATCAATTGGTCCTCAAATCTCCCAAAGCATACCTTCTCAAGGACCAAGCATCTTGACCACACCACCAACGACCCAAATCCCGACCACCAACACCACCAGCTCGCCCGTCACAATGGTTGGCATCATCCCCAATCCACCACCAATCCCACCAAAAGCTAACGGGGTGAATTCATTCATCACCATGATCCAAGCCATCCAAAAAGCTAATCACCAAAGGATACTAAAGAAAAAACAACAAGTTACACAAGCCGCACAAGTAGCCCAACAAGAACAAGCACAATCACAATCCCAAGCTCAAGCCCAACAACAGGCAAAAGCACAATACCAAGTGCAACTGCAAGCGATCCATCGACAAGCATACCAACAAGCCCTGCAAGAATTTCAGGCACAACAACAAGCCAAACAATAAGCTTTGTTGGCACAACAAAAACTCGACCAACAACAAGCTTTGTTGGCGTAACAACAGCTAGACCAACAACAAGCTTTGTTAGCGCAACAACAACTGGACCAACAACAGGCTTTATGGGAACAACAATAGATGGACCAACAACAACAAGATCAACAACAAGCATTGTTGACACAAATGCAGGCATACCAATAGGCCTTGAACGCACAATAGAGCTTGCAAAAAACTCCCACTAGTACTCCTCCCACCAATCAAACACCTCAAACACCTCAAAACACATTCATTCCACCTCCTGATCCAAGCAACGATGTCGCAACACAAATCAAACTGCTCTCACAACAAGTGTTGGACTTACAAGCAGGAAAAACAACAAGAACATCGGGCAACTTGTGCCCTTATCCTTTCAACAAAAGTCTCACCATGGTACCATTTCCGAAGGGATTTGAGATCCCGAAATTCGACAAGTATAATGGAATGGGTAACCTTGAAAACCACGTCAGGGAATTTCAGGTGCATTGCATGGAGGTTGCATACGATGAAATGTATCTAATGTGAATCTTCCCCCGAAGTCTGACTGGTCCAGCCATGGAATGGTTTTCTCGCCTGCCCACGGGCATTAAAACATTCAAGGAAATTGTGGAAGCATTCCTTAAAAATTATGCTTTCAACATGGGTGCAGATGTTAGTTTGGAAGAACTATCGATGCTCAAACAAAGAAAAGGAGATCTATTCGCATTTTTCTTGCAAAGATGGCGATCCAAGGCCAATAAGGGCAAGTGGACCATGCCAGAAGAACAAAAATTTTGCACCATCATATCCAATCTAGATGAAAACTTGGCGTTCTACTTGAAAATGCAATGCATCACATCATACGATCAACTGATCCCAAAGGCGCTCAACATCGAAAGAGCTCTTACTGTGCGAGGAGGTGCCTCAACATTTACTCCACCATAGGATAATCGCCCGTCCAACAATTATAATGATAAATCTCGAACGTGGTCGAGGAACAAAAAAATCACCAACGACGGTGTGGTCGATGCTAAAGTGGTGATAAATGCTCCCAGGCTGAATATCCAAACTCACAATCAACCACAAAATCATAATCGCAACAATGTGCAAACTAATGCAGTAGTAGCACAACAACAACCACTTCCCACCAATCAAATCAATAACTTGGGTCATCAAGGAGGACCACCTCCCTGAGGAAAATATCCCCCCAAGTGAAAGTTCACAACTCTTGGGGAATCTATTGAGTCCATAATGAAGAAGTTGGTCAAGGAAAACCTAATCAAAGTCTCTAACTCTGAGCAATACGTGGAACCCATGACCAAACCGCCATGGTATAATGAAAACATCCTTTGTGACTTTCACAAGGTCAAGGGCGATACTACTGCAAATTGCATAAGGCTAAAGAACATCATCCAAGACCTCATCGAGGACAAGATTATCAATGTCGAACAACCAGCCAGAAACCAAGATCTGAAAATATACACAAATCCGATGCCAAAACACAATCAAGGAAACAATCAGGGGAACAATAAGGGCAAGAAAAAATATGCTAGTGCTAACCTAGTATATGAAGAAATAGTGGAATGTGTCGATGAAATGGTCATTGTCATTAATATTAAGGGCGTCAACACTGATTGTGGAGTCACCACACGTGGCGGCAAGGTCACCATCATAGGGGCACCAACTAAGACCCCCATTTCTAATACAAAAGCCGTCCCCTATGACTATAATGTCATCGACCAGCTGAAAAGAACCCCCGCATAGATCTCCATCATGGAGTTGTTAAAAAAAATTTATGCATAGGAAATTTTTTGATGAAGCATTAGCAGCATCCACCATCTCTGCTACCCTCGACACATATCAGTTTCAAGCTATGGTAGGAAATAATGTCACCCAAAATCTCCTAAAATTCTCTGACCAAGACTTCCCACCCCAGCCATCTCATAACCGCGCACTTCACCTTCAAGTGCTGGTCCATAAAAAGAAAGTTAAAAGAGTCCTGTTGGATGGAGGTGTAGGCCTAAATATTTGATCTCTCAAGCTTATAAAGAACTTGGGGTTTGTTAAGGATTCCATAAACAAAAACAAGAGCATCACAATAAGGGCGTATGATGATCAAGAAAGAGTGTCTCAGGGCACTATCAAAATCCCCATCCAAGTGGGACCAACAACCATGGAGACAACCTATTAGGTCCTTGACCTCGACTTACCATATAACATCCTCCTTAGACGTCCATGGATCCACGAAATGAAAGCAGTGGCCTCAACATACCATCAATGCATAAAATTCTTGTACCAAAATGAGGAGGTCACTATACATGGGGACCTCGAGCCATTTGCCTACTACAAAAACTTGGAAGCCAAGTTTTACAAAATCCCCCAAGTGCCGAAAAATGATGAAGGCCCATCCACTTCATTCATCGACCTAGCCAACCTCGCTTCCACTTTTGCGACAGAGACACACGACATCCCTGATATATCTAACATCAAAAACATGATCCAGGATAACAGATGCGGAAACTATAGGATGAAGAAAAGCGCATTTGTTGTAGGAGAGTTACCACAATCTCCTAGGTCACATGGCCAACCTCTACCCACTGAAAAACCCATCCACACCTTTAGGGCAGACCCCTCTGGATTCCACCATTCGGGAGACCTAAGCCGAGAACGAGTTGGTGAGGAAGATATTTCAAGCATAATATACTGTGATGCAGAACCCACACCCACCTTACCGATGGAGGAAACTAATGGAGGGCTACAAATAATGCTTGGCATGGGCTACAATAGAAATGAAAGCCTTGGAAGGAACAGTGATGGATTCCTGGAGCCCATCATTGCAAAAGGAAGAATGCAAAATCTTGGCCTTGGCTGTACTCCTCCGAGTATAACCATACATGGAAGAGGTACCCCCAGTAGGGAAGTCAGGTCCTCTCCTCAAGTATCAACAACTACCCTTAGACCACCTGTATGCCTAGGTATCCCATTTGACAACTTCACCTTTGACGTCACTGATGTTTGTGCCAGTAGTGACGATGATGATACCATAGCAGGCCTTCCCAGGCTCTTTGAGGATTCCACCCTACTAATGATTAGTGCCTCCCCAGCTGAGTCAAACTAACAAACCCATCAAATCACCTTAGTACACCCTCAACTCATCGATCACGACCAACGTGGACCACCAATTCTAGACTCATTCGAAAAAATGATGAGGCGCTCTCGGAATTCATGGGACTAAGGGATACAGTTCCATGTGGGGATCACAAGATAGGCTTCAACATCACATTAGATACCCAAGCATATTACGACGAGATGATTGAGTCCTTTAATCGCAAAAGAAAAATATCGAGAATAAGCTCAGAGTTATTGAGTGAAAACCACACTGTGGCACTCTCTAACCACAAAAAAATAAAAATAAAGGATGCATCTAATGGTGAAAACCTCTCTGAGGCACCTGAAGATGAAGGATTCAATCTCCCCCCTACTGCTCTACATCAAGATAAATCAGCAGTCCTGGCGCAACAGTGTAATCCTGTTAACTTGGGAATAGAGATAGAACCACAAATCACTTACTATGCTCAATCACTGCTGATAGAAGAACATGAATTGTTGGCGGCATTCTTAAGAGAAAGGAAGGTAAAATTTGCATGGACCTATTCTGACATGCCAGGTCTAGATCCTGAAGTGGTGGTTCATCATTTGGCTGTTTACCCTGGAGTGAAGCCGGTTAGACAAAAGTTAAGAAAAATGCATCCACAGATAGCCTTGCTAGTCAAGGTAGAATTATAGAAGCTCCTGGATGTTGGCTTCATACGCCCAATTGACTATACAAAATGGGTATCCAACCTTGTACCAATCTCAAAACCAAATGGGGGCATCCGCATCTGCACAAATTTTAGAGATCTAAATAAAGCATGTCCCAAGGATGACTTTCCACTACCTAACATCAATATGATAGTGGACATGATAGCCGGACATGAGATGCTATCCCTGATGGATGGCTTCTCGGGGTATAATCAGATAATGATCGCAAAAGAAGACCAGCATAAGACGACCTTTACATGTCCTTGGGGCACCTACTGCTGGAATGTGATGCCATTTGGGTTAAAGAATGCAAGAGCCATGACACTGATCTTCCATGACATGATCCATAAAATAGTTGAAGATTATGTGGATGACATATTGGATAAATCAAAGAGGCAAGACCACATAGCAACCTTAAGTGCAATTTTTGACAGGCTGGAAAAGTACAAGGTCAGGCTCAACCCAAAGAAATGTGTCTTTGGGGTACAATCCAGAAAATTACTGGGATACATAGTGTCAATGAGAGGGATAGAAGTGGATCCTACAAAGGTAAAAGAAATCCTCGATATGGGAGTGCCAAGAACACTGAAACAACTCAGAGGATTACAAGGCAGACTCCAGTCCATCCGAAGGTTCATAACACAACTGGCAGACAAACATATTGCGTATTCACATCTACTCCACAAGGGGGTCATATTCAAGTGGGACGACAAGTGCGAACAGGCATTCAAAAAAATCAAAGAAACATCTACTTACGCCACCTGTGTTAATGTCACCCATTGCAGGGAAACATTGATCCTATATATCTTGACAACAACAGTAGCCTTGGGTGCTCTTTTGGCTTAGAACAATGAGAATAGGACAGAAAGGGCTATCTATTACATTAGCAGAACAATGGTTGGCCATGAGTTGAATTACACATTCATTGAGAAAGCTTTCCTAGTAGTAGTGTTCGCTTCACATAAATTCTGACACTACATGTTAGCACATAAAATCAAGCTCATTGCCAAGATAGATCCCTTAAAATATCTACTATCAAAAGCTATGCTCACAGGAAGGATGGCTAAATGGGTAATGATATTGTCAGAGTATGACATCGAGTATGTGGAGCAAAAGGCGATAAAAGGACAAGTCATTGCGGACCAGCTTGCAGAAGCTCCCCTCTACGCAGACAACCCGCTCATATCAAAGTTTCCGGATGAGTCCATCTTCAACCTCAACATATCAGATCACTAGATACTATTCTTTGATGGTTCCCACACATAACATGGATCGGGAGCCGGTGTCTTCTTCATCACCCCCTAGGGGGACAATATACCAAGATCCTACAAGTTGGCATTCCCCTGTACCAACAATATTGCAGAGTACGAGGCTTTAACCATAGGTCTCAAGATTTCAACATAGTGGCGAATCATGGCATTAAAGGTTTATGGAGACTCACAGCTTATCATCAACCAATTCAATGGTGAATACCAAACTAAGGATGATAAGCTCGCACCATACAAGAAGGTGGTAGAAATCCTCAGAGAATCATTTATTGATATCACCTTTGAGCAGATACTAAGGGCAAATAATAGAGCAGCTGATGCAATGGCAATGATTGGATCCTTGCTAGATATCCCTCGCAATGTCTCAAAACATGAATTCTTGGTAGAGCAGCTTCTCGTACCCACTTTTGAGGTACCGGAGTCGGAGTATGCGTGCGAATTCATTGGTTCCTGTGATATTTATACCATGACATCTACACCTATCTGAGATTAGTAGTCCTCCCAGCCGACATTACCTCGAACCTCAAGCGAACCTTTGTCAAAAGGTCCTTACGATTTTCCATGTTAGGAGAAACCCTCTTCCATAGAAGCATCGATGGAACCCTGTTACATTGCTTAAAACCTGAGGAAGCCCTGACTATTTAACTGAGGTACACAATGGCACTTGCGGTTCACACTCGAGTGGTATGACCTTGGCTAAGAAGTTGCTAAGAACCGGATACTATTGGACGACAATGGAAAGAGAGGCACATGACTTTGTCAGAAAGTGATTACAATGCCAACAACATGGAGACCTCATTCATGCACCAGCTCAAGAGTTACATCCTATTATAACACCGTGGCCCTTTTCAAAATGGGGGCTTGATCTCATAGGTAAAATATCATCCATCTCATCCAACGGCCACAAGTTCATTATCACCGCCACAAAATATTTCACAAAGTGGGTCGAAGCAATTCCCATGACCTACATCACTGGAAAGCAGATATCCAAGTTCATCTTGAACTACCTCATTTTCTGATATGGTGTTCCCCAATCCATCATCTCTGATAATGGGACACCTTTCAAGAATTAGGATGTCTGTGACTTGTGTGAAAAATTCAAAATCCAACATTGCTTTTCCACCCCATATTACCCACAAGGCAATGGCCAAGCAGAAGCTACCAAAAAAACCATTTTAAAAATCCTTAAGAAAATAGTCAATGACTCTGATCGTGACTGACATCTACAGCTAAATCCCACCTTATGGGCCTACCACACCAGCATCCGCATGCCAACAAGCGCCACCCCATTTTCCCTAGTCTACGGGTCAGAAGCCATACTCCCAATTGAGATCGAGCTCCCGTCACTAAGGATATCATTGCAGAACCTCATCACAGATGAGGAATACAGGGTCACAAGACTGAATGAGCTGGAATTGCTAGATGAATGGTGCATGAATGCCCTAAATCATCTACAGGTCTACCATAATCGCCTGAAACGAAGCTACAACAAGAAGATTAGGCAACGCACCTTCCAAGTCGGTGAACTTGTGATGAAAGAGAACCAAAAGAATGTGCCGAATCCAGAAAGAAAAGGAAAATTTGAGCCCAACTGGCTGGGACCTTTCATCATCATAGCCAGCTACAAATCAGGAGCATATCAATTAGCAACACCAGAAGGTGAGCCACTACAAGAGCCTCTGAACAACTCCCATCTCAAAAAGTTTTATGCCTAAGAACTTGCAAGGTATAAAACAAAAAATACAAAAACAATTAGAAAAAGTCTTGAAAAAATGGTCACCTTGAGGAAAACCTAGCAAACAGGTGTCTTGGCGACAACAAAAAAATCAAAATATGCAAAAATCCTAAAAAAAAATTAAAATGAGAAAAAGGATTGAAAACAGTAAAGAGAAAAATCATCCTCTAGTGAAAACCACTTTGGTGGCACTTTGGGCAAGTACCTTGGTGAAAACCTAGCAATCAGGCGCCAAGCATAAATAAAACACTCCCCATCTACCAGGATCTGCATGACTCAATCATCCATCCCATCACATTTCATTAATCTTCCATCCACCCATTCACTCGCATCCGTACCATAGCCTGAGCTGATACCAATATCATATTCCACCACAATACTACATGGCATATTCCTAAGGTTTGTTTGTCCTGCCTTTATTGATGTAGTCTATCGCTTAACGCTGGGGGTATGTCCTTGAAACTAGCACTGGATTGGATCTGTGTATATTTGTGTGCTCTTCCCAAGACATCAAAAAATCAAAACATTCGAAAAATTCATCAAAAATCCAAAAACATGTCAAAAATCTCAAAAAATCTTCAAGAAAAAAGTTCCATCATTGAGTCTTGTCAGTCTTCCACCTTATCTAAACTACATCATCTCTGAGCTTGAACGTAGGCAAGGTTGATCTTTGATCATCCCTCGAGACATCTTAGGTCAGTCCTTAGGCGTCCATCGCAATAAAATGGCAATCCGTTTGCCCATCTATCTCATCATTGAGTCAAGTCAGTTGTCAGTCGAACTACGTGGTCTCTGCATATATAACGTAGGCAAATCTAATCTATGGATCAGCTCTCGAGACCCCTAGGATAGGTATTTAAGTTAGTCTCTTCGTCTACAATCTCGAAAATACCAAAAATATTCGTAAAACAATCCAAAAAACCAAAAACAACCTCAAAATATTTGAAAAACCTAAAATGGTGCATCCATCTCATCTCGCTTTCACCCGTAATAAACATTGCTCATAATAAAGCATCATCGCTTTCATCCTTTGGTAAGTCAGTCAGAAGCAAGTCTAGTAGGTTCAAAAGTGAACACTTTAATCGTTAGAGTCTCAAAGGTCTAAATCAGTAAGCAAACAAGTTGATCAACTCAGAGTATCAATAGCTTATCATCCAAATCAGTCCCATCAAAACCCTGATCACTACATGTCCTAGGATGAATCCTTCCCATGATGGACATAAGCATCAGGTACCTCACAGTAGTTTAGTCTTGGCTAGCAATATGAAGAACATTAGCTTGTTTGTTTACTTTATTTGGTCTTTGTTGACTTATCTTATTTTGCGCTCATTCCAAGGACCTCTTGATGATGCCTAAACAAAATAGGTTTAGAGAGAAAGGAATGGGGCAATGATCATTATCTTTTTATCTACTGTGCTTGTTGGATATTCTTGTAAAATAACTTAGTCACATATGCTTTGTTTGGTTTGTGGAGAGGATGTTTTGGATATCTTGTTGACCACATAAGAAAGCTTGCTTTCCTATGTTTTGGCCTGATATGTATAGAATGTCTGAACTACATCCTGAATGAAGCATGTATGCTAAGTGTGAACAAGAATACTCCTATTTGATTGACGAGTCAAAGTCCATCACACTAGATACAACGCCATCCTATTCCTTTATACCTTTATGCATCGTACCTATGTGTGTTATCAAACATAAAGTAATTGGCCCTTTGAAAATCCCAACTCCTGGTAAGCAGATCATCATCATCATCTTGTGTGGATCTTCCATCCATCTTATTCTTCTTATTCTTCTGTCTTTATTAACATTTCTATCTAAAATTGGTGTGTCGCATCACGCTATACATGAGACTACCCATAGTCAATGACTGTCTATGCATCATCAGATTTGTCTACAACAAAGAATAATCTTTTGTCATTTTGATCAATAGGACCACTCCTCTCACATTTTTATCGCAATCTCAGTCGGAAAACCATACATTCCCGTTCGATCTCTTGAGGGGGTAGTATACCAGCGTAATCCTTCTCGCTGGGGTAATAGTGGGGCATTTGAAAACTCGAGAAATTTTCAACTTGTATCACAATAGTTTATTCTTTGAATCAATGCAACAAGTACATTGCTTCAAAGAGGGGCAAAATGTAGACATGGAAAATGTACAATTTCGGTTTGACACACTTGATCTTGATTATTAACAACATTTCTTCCTGAATCATACTCTCAACTTTTCATCATATTTTGTCTCTTAATTTAATGAATCATTATTCATTTGATTAAAGTCTTTCTCCTCCAGTGATTAAATTAATCAATTTAATTTAATTAACCTTACATTTATGTTTAATTAAATAAATCATTTTATTGGATTAAATTCTCTAAAGTTTGCTTATTTAATTAAATCAATTAAACCTTATTTGATTTAATCTAACATATTCTTCCTTGGTTAAATAAATCAAAATCATTTATTTAGTTAATCATTTCTTCTCAATTCTGATTTAAATTAATTCACCTATTTAAGTCAAAATTGTCAAATCATCTAATCCTTCATTAAGTTAATCAAAACCTCGATTAAGTTAATCCCTCTCATTAAAATCTTCTACAGAATGCAACTTGCTCAATAAATCAATTACTTTGATTTATTTAATTCTCTATTTTTCCTCACATGGCATCAAAAGGGAATATTCCCTTATTTGAATTCAAAAAGTCCAAGTGGACTTGTACATCCAAAAGGCATTCACTCCTCTTACATGTCCTTGTGCATTGAGCCAAGTGGCATTTATTTCATTCCTTTTTCCCTCTCACATGTCATTTCTGCAATTTGAAATTCCACCTAATTGCATTTATTGACACTTTGGCCAAAATGTGCACAACCACCAACCATTCACATCTTGACAAGTGGCACTTGGCCATTGGATGTTGAAGGATCCCACATTGCTCTATTTTACTCTCTTTTCCAGTTTGGAAATCTATAAATTGGAGGCTTCTCTCCTCATTATTCATCCACAATTTTGAGTAAACTTACTATACTCAAATTCATCATGATCCACAATTTTGAGTAAACTTACCATACTCAAATTCATCATGATCCACAATTTAAGCAAGTATACTATACTTCATTTCATCCATAGATTTCACACATTTCATGCAAGGTTACTCTCTTGAATTGGGAGCTAATCTTGTTCATTCCATTTCAAGCAGTTAATCTCACCATCAACAATCACAAAGCTTACAACAGGAATTGGGAAAGGGCTGATTTCAACATACCAATCAACACCAATTCCCCCATGGGATTTATAGTTGTTCATTAGAATAGGATTTACTTACTTCTATTTAAATTGTGCTTCACTAGTTTTCCTATTTTAATGTTACAATCTAATTTCATGGGGAACCTCGGTTCTCTCTTGCACTTGATCTAACATCTTGCTTGTTTGCTGTGTTATGTGCAGGTCATTCAAATTCTCGGTTCACAACTCAAACATGGGAGGATGCATCTATAGGCCATAAATCCCCTTCTCCGAAACCTAAAAAGATTGTTGAAGAAGTAATGCAAGACAACCCAAAGATGAATATGCCTCTAGATAACATTGATAATTCTGTTGATGATGAGCAAAAGAATGTGAATACATCTGGTACTGAAGAGAAGAAGGATATAAAATAGAATGTGAAGATGGTTGGAGAATCTTTTGGTACCTCCCAAGATTCATTGAAGAACTTTTTGAGTATGCAAATCCAATTTCAGTCGATTGTGTTTGCCCAACTACTACAACCTCCAATGCAACAAGGTTAGGTTGATATGGATAAGATTTCTCCAATGCACAAGCTACAATTAGGTGATACTTTTCATGCCTCTGCTCGGAAATAAATTTTGCAAACTCATCAGAAGAGAATAAAGCTATATTGATGTAGTAAAGGTGCTACAAGAGAGCATACATGATGCTAACATTGATAATTCTTTATTCGGTATGGAAAATTTAAAGTTTTCGCTTGATTCCTTTAAAGAATATTCTAGTGGTTTGAAGGAGAATCTAGAGAAGGAGATAGATAAAAAGGTGAATAATAAAATATTAATGGATATAATAGAGAAATGTACCTCTACACATGATAAATTTTAGAATAATCTCAAAGATGTACAAAATTATGTCACGAAAGCTAAGGTGTTGCTCTATTTTTCCATGAAATGTCCCAATTCCAAGAAGATTATTAAGGATGATATGGACTCCATTGAGTCCCAGATTGATAAGGCATCTGATGCATATGATCCGGTGATTGATGCAGATGGAAGCATAAGGATAGCAATCGAGAGCGTACATGAACAATTCTTCCTACTGCAAGAACAAAGAGAAGATAATTGCACAGTTTGGACATCTTAGGGAATCAATAAATGCAAAGTATACACCTATTTCTAGTGTTGTGATAAGTGCAAAAAATAAATGAAGTTAAATTCGGTACCTAACACTTTGGATGATGGAGAATAACTCTTCATGGAGTTTGAAATTTAGAGTCGCATGTTTGGCACAACCAAGAAGGAATGGGAAGAAGGCAAGAAAGTTTGGCAAGCACACCATGCATAATTACAGGTGTCAAACACTTCTTTCGGTTAATGGTGTATATTTCTTTTCTTCTATGCATTTAAGATTTCTTAATCAGATTTTATTGTATATATACGGATGGTTGATATAGTTTCCAATGAAAATTTTGATTTGGTTGGATGGATAGCACTGTTAGAGGAAGGATGGTTAAGTTTTTTGAATTTTGGCTACTTCCATGTATATATGTATATATTAGTTAGGGGATCACATGAGTATGTGAGTATCTATGTAATTTGGTAAATGGAAAATCATGTAAGTCATTCAAGGGGGAGAAGATATGTGTCATATGGAGAGAAAAAGAACATAACATATGTATGTGCCCTTTACCCTTTATGAAAGGGGGAGAGTGGTTTTGGAGGGAAATTTTGGCATGTCAAAATCAATGAAAAAGAGGGAGATTGTTGAAAGGTTAAAGATTTTGTCAATGAAATGTTTATTGGCAACATGAGCATGAGTATGAGTATGGGTTGTATAGTATGTAGATACAGTGTTGTCACTAATGTCAACATTGTGATTTGGTATGAAGATCGATGTGCAAACCAATTGGTGAAGCATGAGCATACATAAAGATGTTTAATCCAACGCTTAGATGCAAGAAGATTTGATCCAGTGCAGATAGTTGAGTTGAAAATTGGCTGTGTCAAAATATAGTTTTCAAGGTATAAGACATTCAGTTATGTTTTGCATGATATGTGTATAATTTGAATGGGAGTCGATAAGTTATGTTTTGCATGATACATCTAATTAGGCCAACCTAATTGATGTTGTAGGTGTTTGTGGATGTTATGGATATATATGTAAGTTTATTTTAGTGTTGTAGTGTGTGAACAAAATTATTGTGAATATGAATTGTGTGAAAGTGATGTGAGTTCAGAACATAGTGAGTGATATGAAGTGTGTCGAATTTGTATATTGAAATTTAGTGGAACTATATTCCATCATGTTGCAAATGAATTTGTAATAGTTCATTTTGGTTGTGTGCCACCCCTCTCTTCTATCTTTTCTTTATTATGAGGTAGTGAGTCCACATGCAGTGAGCACTTTTATAATATCTCATAACTAGTTATAATATATTATGAGGCAATCCTCACCATGGCTTTTCCCTTTTTAGGTTTTTCACATAAAAATTTGGTGTTCATGTATTATGTGGTTTTGATGGATGCTTTCATGCTTTCCTTTCTTACTATAAATTGATTATGCTATGTGGAATTAATGTTTAAATGTTTAAGTGGTTTCAAAGAATAATGATTCACCCCCCTCTCAATATTCTGAGTTCTCAACAATTTGTATCAGAGCTTGGTTGCTTGGAAGAATCTTAACTGCTTGAGAAAGGTCTTGGAGATTGAACACATGGCTGTTAGGAGATATCCTACTCCTCTGGAATAAATTCCTACTATTGGATTCACTGAAGAAGATTGCATAGTTGACATGAATGGAGAACTCAAAATAGCTCTTGAAGATCTGGAAAGGACTGAAAATGAGAAAAAATATCCAAAGGAAAATGTCAAGGAAGTAGATGAATGCATTAGAAAATTGAGAGAATAAATCAAGAAATTTAGAGAAAGACATAAGGATGTTAATGAGCAGCTGAAGCAGGCAAATGAAACAATTACCAATCTAAAAATACAAGTTGAAGAAGTAAAAAGAGTTGAAGAATTGCTAATTAATGCTACGATGAAAATAAAATTTGAAGAATGTTCAAAACTTGAAGAAGTTGTAACTTTGAGAACAAATCTAGAGAAAGCAAAGAATCAAGAAGAAAAATTCAAGATGAACTCTACAATTCTTGATGAAATGATTTCAAATCAGAATAATTATAAAGACAAAGGTGGATTAGGGTTTGAAAAAGGAGAAAGTTCAAAGGCACATCAAACACAAAGTATTGAAAAGGATAACAATGAAGAAAAGAAGATTGAGGACAAGAAAAGCAATGGCAAGAAGGTCCATAATCAAAGAAAAGACTTCAAAAGACCACCTATCAGACAACTAAATGCACAAAGGTACTTATCTTTTAGTGGTTTATGTTATTCCTACAATAAATTTGGACATAAATCTATGTAATGTAGAAGCAAAATGAATATAAATTCAATCATTTCCTAGTCAGTGTTTTACATGCAAAAGATCCAGTCATAAGGATAGGGAATGCAAAAGTCGAATGATGAATGGCTATGATAATGGTATGAGGTTTCCATCTTTTAATAGGTACTTTATGCATGCAATGGATTTGGGCATCAAGTTAATCGATGTAGATCCAAAATAGGTGGAAGTAAGCTTGATCAAAATGCTATCACTTGTCACAATTGTAGTAGACCAAGACACATTTCCAAATTTTACAGAAGAAAGAATGTGAAGAAGAAAAATCTAGTAAAGAAGAATGATTCGATGAAAAGGTTGATCCAATAGAGATGAATAAAGATATGGACAAGATTTGGAGATAGGAGGACAATGAGACTAAGCATGAGTCTGTACCAGTATTTGGTGTAGATGTTTCCTTCGAAAACTAAGTAGAAAGCTTTGGATTAGGGGGAGCATTAACAAAATATCCTTTATCCCCTGCTAGAGGAATAGTGTTGATGCTTCAACACATTGGAATGAGGTGTAGGTTGACATAGTTAACCTATTGGTAAAAAAATTGGTGGAAAATATTGAATTACAAAAGTTTGCGAAGAATTTGAATTTGATTGTGCACACAGTTAGGGTTTTTACCATCTTTTCAAATTATGCATCCAATGTGAATTAGGTCAATTCAAAAAGGTTTATAAGTGATCTCATGTTCAATATAGATCATTTATAAACAAGTATTCAAAGAGAGAAGAGCAGTGAAGAGTGAAGTGAAAGCATTTCAATGATCTTGTGCATGAAACCCTAATCAGAAAGCGATAAAAGGGTATTTACCAACTTCCATATTGCCCTAAGTTTTTAGAAGTGATGGAAAATGTATACACCACAAGTAGTTGAGTTAGTGGATCATCCCCAACTTAAATTCAAATGACATCCTAACAAATCCCTAGTGGATGATTCGAATGAGGCATTTTCACACATCCCACATGGTGTTTTGCACACAGAAGATGTAAGGGTATACATACATATGCAAAATTGGAAGAATATTATCACTCTAAATTAAGTGATGTGTGGTTTAATGAACTCACCAAAGATGACTTTGAGTTGAAAACATAATTTGAGAGCTTGGAAAAGAAGAAGCTCGATGTGTGGAACTATTTCCCTAAGAAAAATCATGATGTTGCATGGGTACGGTTCACACTGAGCAGAATCCATGATAGATTTATTTAGATTTATATGCCTCACTTGATTAACAAAGAAGTGATTAGGGTTGTTACAGGTTTATGTTCAACTGAACCAGCTTCGATGCTCAAGTTAGTGAAGAACAAAATGATGATTGAGTTAACTAGTGCAAAATATGATAGGATAGCCTTGATGATCAAATATATTAAGAGTATGGTAGTTAAGTATGCCTCAATGATGATCAGGTATAAATTATACTTCACTAACAAGGAGAATTCAGTATCAACAACTGCAATTAATACAACACACAAGATGGTTGTGAAGGGTGCAGATTATGATTTATGTCAGTTATTGAGGGCACAATTGATTGAAAAATTGTAGAAGACCAAGCACTTGAAGAATCCATTCAAATTTGTTACTTTGATAATCTATTTACTATTTTACTTCTTGAGTGAGGTTCCCAAAACAAAGAATATAGTATGGTTGAAGGACAAAACTATGGCACATCAAATCAAAGACCATCTAAGGAGGTGAGGTAATGCAGATGCACAAGAAGCAACATTATGGGGACTTTAAAAACCATTCAAAAGAAGATGCATGCCAGAGAAAGGATTCCCTAGAGCGTGATGTAAAAGTACAAGAATGACATCACATTCTTGGTAACAAAGGATAGTTGCATTATACAGGGTATTGAGCCTAGGACGGTTTGGATCCCAGAGATGGGATATGAGATTGCAAAGGAAGAAATTATTGGTTTTGTAGACTTCATGCTAAAAAAACCTAAAGACACCTCTGAGGAGAGGTATGAAACCTATGAGGAGAAGTCTATGGTTTAGCAGACTTCTCGCTTTGCACATGTAACAAAGAGAGAAATAGATAAAGAAATTTGTTGAGAAGATAACTACACAATTTGTGGAGGCAATGGGCCTCACAAAGGAAAAAGTAGAAAAATCCAAGAGCATGTCTGGCCCTATGGGAGGCTCATACAGTGTTAGGAGATCTGGTAGGATAGCTACCACCTCTCCGATGGCTCCCAAGTCCTTCAGGACTATGCCATCAGCCAGTGGAACAAAAAGAAAGGAGCCAAGTACTCCTAAAAAATAGACAAGTACCCCTATCAAAGAAAAGACTACTTCAACAAAGCAGTAAGGTATGCCTTTGAAGGAAAAGGCATCCCCAACAAAGAAATAAGGAGCTCCTCAAAAGAGAAGAATAAAGAAAAAATCAACAAGAGAGATATACTTAGGAGTGAATGTTGACGATGAGGAAAAAGAAGGACCACAGTTGGTCCAAAAACAAAAAACCGATATGTCAGAAGGAGAATCAAGTGGAAAGAAACAAAAGATTGACATTATGGACACTAATAATGAGTCTGAAGTTGAAAAGGAGAAGGAAGGCTAGAAAATACAAATGAGGGAGAAGAAAACAGAGTCTGTTAAGGGAAAATTGACTCTAGAAGCAAATAAGAAGAAAGATAAGTCTTCCTCTCCAGTAATGAAACATAGCCCCATGAAATTACACGCTTTATTTAATGGTATTGTAGAACACAAGGTGTTAGAAGAGACTGTTGCTTTGTATACTACAATAGATGATATTGATAAGGAAACTATAGAAGAGGTAGTTATAAAGTACATTGTTACTTTTTAGGTAAATACAAAGAATATTGAAAAATAATTCCCTATGGAGTTGAGGAATGTACTATATGCTAGAAGACATGAAGCCATCGATGAAGAAGCAAAGTTAAGATATTTTTCTTTGGAGAAGGTTAGTGTACCCCTCTCAAATGAAAATAAAACATTGGTTTAGTTGTACAATAAGAAGTTTAAAACAAATAAAAGGGAAACTACCCTTATGAGTAGAGATTAGAATTATCTTGAGAGGCTCCAAAATGAAATTGTGGAGAAGATTGCAGATTTGGCACATAGATTAGGACTAACTCCGGATAGTGAAGAAGAAATGCAAGATGATATGCCAACTTCATAAGTTAATGCAATAGAAAAAGAACAATAAGAATATGCTCAACATGAGCATGGAATAGAAGAGGAGAATATTTAGAATGACACACTTCCAAATGTGGAAGAAAATGTTGCAAAAGAAAATGTTATCGGTGAAGAAAACATTGCAGAAGAAGGAGTTACTGGTGATACTCCTCTAGTTGGAGAAAATATTGCTGCAGGAGATAATGTTACTGAAACACAAAAGGAGGATGCATCTAGAGGCCATAACTCCCCTCCTCTGAAACCTAAAAAATAGTGTTGAAGAATCAATACGAGACAATGTGGAGATGAATATGCCTTTGGATAACATTGATAAATTTGTTGATGATGAGTAGAAGACTGTGAATGCGTCCAGTACTGAAGAGAAGAAGAATGCGGAAGAGACGTGAAGATGGTTGGAGAATATTTTGGTACCTATGGAGATTCATTAAAGAACTTGTTGAGCATGCAACTCCAATTCCAGTTGGTTGTGTTTTCTTAGCTACTACAACTTCCAATGCAACAAGGGTAGGTTGATATGGATAAGATTTCTCCATTGCACAAGCTACAGTTAAACGATGCTTTCCATGCCTCTGCTCAATTTTCTTTTTTGCAAACTCATTAGAAGAGCATAGAGCTTATTTCTAAAGCAATAAAGGTGTTATAGGAGAGCATACTCGGTGCTAGCATTGATAATTCTTTATCCAGTATAGAAAATTTGAAGTTTTGATTCCTTTAAATAATATTCTAGTGGTTTGAAGGAGAATTTGGAGAAGCGGATAGATGAAAATGTGAATAATAAAATATTAATGGATATAACAAAGAAACATGCCTTTGCACATGATAAATTTTAAAATAATCTCAAAGATATACAAAAATGCCATTGCAAAAGCCAAGGTGTTGTTCCAATTTTACATTAAATGGCCTAGTTCCACAAAGATTATTAAGGATGAGATGAACTCCATTAAATCCCAGATTGATAAGGCATCTGGTGCCTATGATTAAATAGTTGATGCAGATGGAAGCACAAGGTTAGCAATCGAGAGCCTACATGAACAATTATTCCAACTACAAGAACAAAGAGAAATGATAATTGTGCAGTTTGGATATCTCAAGGAACTGGTAAATGCAAAGTATACACCTATTTCCAATGCCCTGATAAGTACAAAAAAATCAATGAAGTTAAGTCCGGTACCTAACACTCCAGATGATGGAGAAGAACTATTTATGGAGTTTGAAGCTCGG
This sequence comes from Sequoiadendron giganteum, assembly GCA_007115665.2. Taxonomy (NCBI): domain Eukaryota; kingdom Viridiplantae; phylum Streptophyta; class Pinopsida; order Cupressales; family Cupressaceae; genus Sequoiadendron; species Sequoiadendron giganteum. The sequence goes on from CM021102.1 coordinate 761,908,871, forward strand.
AGCCACATGCTTGGCATAGCCAAGAAGGAATAGGAAGAAGGCAAGAAATTTTGGCAAGCACACCTTGCAAAATTATAGGTGTCAAACACTTCTTTTGGTTAATGGTGTATATTTATTTTCTTCTATGCATTTTATATTTCTTAATCATATTTTACTATATATATGTGGATGGTTGAGATAGTTTACAGTGCAAAATTTGATTCAGTTGGATGGATAACACTATTAGAGGAAGGATGGCTAAGTTTTTGGAATTTGGGCTACTTCCACATATATATGTATATATTAGTTAGGGGGAGCACATGCATATGTGAGTGTGTTATCCAGTAAATACAAAATCATATAAGTCATGCAAGGGGGAGAATATATGTGTCAAAGGGAGAGAAAAAGAACATAACATATTCATGTGCCCTTTGCCCTTGATGTCAAATGGGGAGAGTAGTTTTGGAGAGAAAAAATGGCATACTACAACGAAAAAGGGGGAGGTTGTTGAAAGGTTAAATATTTTGTCATTGATATATCTATTGGCAACATGAGCATGAGTATGAGCATGGGTTGCATGGTATGTAGATACAATGTTATCATTGATGTCAAAATTATGATTTGGTATGAAGATCGATGTGTAGACCAATTGGTGAAGAATGATAATGCATAAAGATGTTAATCGGGTGCTTAGATGTAAGAAGCTTTGATTTGGTGCAGAAAGTTGAGTTAAAAATTGGCTGTCAAAACATAGTTTTTAGTGTACAAGACATCCAATTTTTTGTCTGTGTTGGTCCGCCTTGAAGAATTCAACTCTACGGTTTTAATGCAATTTTGGTGGATTTTGGAGGAGCCTAAATGTATATTTTCACATTTTTTTGTCTTCTGGTGTAAAAGTTATGAATGAAAAAATATCCGGTTTACTAGTGATTGTGTTTCTTGAGAAGAGTGTATGCTTTGATGAGTTTGCACTTCACTGTGAAATATGTTGAAAGAATGAAGAATGTTGTCATTAATGAGTTTTCATTGATGTCAACACTACATGATGGATGTCAAATAGTATGATATATGCTTAAATAAAAGTTATTTTGCAAAAGATTTTTAGGCTAAGTGTCTACACTGACAGTTTCAGCACATAGTGCCCTTCGGTAATTTGGTTTGCATTTGTTCGCCCATACATATCTACTCATGCAAGTATGTTGTTCATGGATATCACTAGCATCTTATTTCAAAATTTTAGTTATTTTATGATAAGTGGTTCAAAAGGTTCAAGTAACAAAAGATCGACAAATATGGTTTACATAGTTTTCTGTGTACTAGTTATTACCTAACTGGTCCGCATTCCTTCGTAGATTTGAGTTAGACCTTGTGGTTTTGGGAGAAGGATAAAAGGTGTCAATACATTATATTTTATAGTTGGTGTGACATTTTGTGGTCCACATATTCCTTGGTGATGATCAGTTGGAGTATTTTTACTCTTGGGTTCTATATCTGGCCGACTTGATGAATGTAAAGTGTTGTGAAGATTAAATGTATGATGTGAATGGAAAAGGGAGTTTTTATAGGTCCATGCTAAGCTATATTGCTTGTGTTTTGGGTGTGAAGGAAATTATGGTTTGAATTAGGTGTTGACAAGGCACACTTTGTATGATTTGAGGCTACATCTAATTAGGTCGACCTAATTGATGTTTGCGATGGAGTTTAGTATATATACAACTTGGTTGATTTGAGATTATGAAAAGCATATCCAATGTATACATGATTTGAATGCAATCAGTGATGTAAAATTTATAGAATTGTGTGAATAAGTTGTGAGTATTAAGAGAAGGTGTGCAAATATAGAGTAGAGTAGAGACTTGTAATTTGAGTTGATTTGAGCTATGTTATGAGCTTCAAAGGAACTGAATCCAACATATTTTAGATGCATTTATCTTAGTTCAAATTCTAGTTGTGAAGCCACCTCTTTGTATCTTTCTTTTCTCTGTGAACAATGAGTTCACTTGGATAGTGAGTCCACTTGGTAGTGAGCCTTTCTGTAATATCTTATAACCAGTTATAACATATTGTGAGTTAATCTTCACCGTGGTTTTTCCCTTTGTTGAACAAGATAACTAAGAGGGGGCGTGAATCAGGTGTAGCAAATTTTAACCTTTAATAACTTCCACAAGAGATTAGATCAATTATCATTCACAAATCCTTTATTTTTCTAGTGTGATTAATCATTAAGTGCAAAAGTAGAAGCAAAACCATACACACAGTAACACCAAATTTATGTGGAAAGCCCAATGAGGGAAAAACCATAGTGAGGATTATCTCACAATATAGAGAATATCAAAACCGAATACAAAGGCTCACTGCCAAAACAAGACTTACTGTCTAGAATAGGACTCACTATCCAACAAGGGTTAACCACTCAGAGGGTTCACTACCATAGAATTACAAAGAAGATAGAAGATATTTGTTATATAGAGAATAAAATCTCAATGCAACAGATATTTCTACCACAATTCGCTCACACACTTGTAGACATGCTTGGATGATAGAGTATACCTTCAACTCACTACCTCTAATAACTCACAATTAGATTTCGCACTGATCTTCCCAAAATCGCATCATACACACACTGTTTCACATCTATATTGCATCTATATTGCTTGCATCCCCTTTCAAAAACATGACAACTTGTATTTATACCATCTTCAACTTTGAAATTCATCCAAAGTCGGCCACACACTATTTGTATTTACAAATTCAAATTAGGTCGCTGCCAAAACATTCTACGATGGAATTAGAATGAGGGCGACCCAAACACACATTTAATGAGGACCTAAATAAGTCCCAACATGCTTTAACATGCTTATAAACTGCTCGAGTAGTGTTTAACACAAGGTCAACCAATACCTATGTAAAAAAAATAAACAATTAAGCACACACAATCTTAACATGATCCAATCTCTCTGGATAACAAAATTAACTTGAACATGATATTATCAGCTTATTTCTAGAACTGCAAGTCCTAAAACCATAAATTAGAGAAATTTAGAGCAACTACATTTCTCCCAGACCACAACCAAAAATAGAGAAAAGCATAGTACACAACTGGTGAACATAACTCACACTGTTTAACGATCTAGAAACCCAAAATATGGATATAGAAACTTCCAAAAACCATGAACAATACCTCAGATCCTTACTAACATAGGATAAAATCATAGAGAAAAACTCAGAGCAAACATCGAATACCTTCAAACCTTTCTTTATTACAACTTTCTCAATATGGTATACATATATAGCCAATTATCATCATTCATGACATCAATAACAATAGCAACCAGTTGACAACCAGTAAACTAGTTGACATCAATGACAACACCTTCATACTTGCAACACCCTTTTTTGGTTTTCCACATAAAAATCCTCATGTTCAGGTGTTGTGTGTGTTATAGGTTGTTTATGCTTTCATTCCTTGTAATTGTTAAGTATGCTTTAGAAATTGGATGGTTAATAATTGGCTTGTTTGATAGAATACTGATTCACCCCCCCCTCAGTATTTTATGTGTTCAAAAATTGATATCAGAGCTCGGTTCCTTGGAAGAAGCTTAACTACTTTGGGAAGATCTTGGAATTTGAAGACATGGCTGATAGAAATTTTCTTATCTCTCCAGAAGTGATTCTTGCTATTGGATACATATAAGAAGATTGCATATTTGAAAAAGATGGAGAAATCAAAGTTTCTCTTGAAGACCTTGAAAAAATTGAAGTTGAAAACAGAGTTCTGAAAGAAAATATTAAAGAAGCTAATGATTGCATCAAAGATTTGAGAGAGAAGATAAAAAAGTTCAGAGAAAAACATAAGGAGGTCAATGAACAATTGAAACAAGCAAATGAGAACACCACCAGACTGAAAGTGCAAGTGGAAGAAAAGAAAAGAATTGAGGAATGTCTGAATGTAATGGTAAAAAGAAAGACTAATGAATGTATAAGGCTTGAATAAGAAGTGGTAAATCTAAGATCAAATATAGAGAAAGCAATAATTCATGAGGATAAATTCAAGACAAGTTATACAATGCTTGAGGAATTACTTATAGGTCAGAAAGAATCTAAAGATAAAGGTGGTTTGGGATTTGAAAAAAGGAGAAAGCTCAAAAGTAGATCAGATATCTAATGCAAAGAAGATTAGTGAACTAGAGAAAGTTGAAGACAAGAAGAACAATGGAAAGTTTTGAAATCAAAGAAACAATGCTAGAAGACTCCCCATCAGACAACCAAATGCTCAAAGGTACGCATCTTTTAATGGTATTTGTTAATTTTGGCAATAAATTTGGGCATAGAGAAATGGAATGTAGAAGAAAGATGAATCAAAATGTTCCATCCTTTATTGGTCAATGCTTTACATGCAAGAGATTTGGGCATAGAGAAAATGAATGTAGAAGTCAAATGATGAATGCATATAACAATGGTAGAATGATTCAATGTTTTAATGGTTATTGCTAGACATGCTATGGATTTGGACATAAGGATAATCAATGTAGATCTAGAATGAATGAAAGGAATAATGCTCAAAGAAACATCATATGAATCAACTGCAATAGACCTGGACATATTGCTAGATTTTGCAGAAGCAAAAATTCAAGGAAGGATAATTCGATAAAGAGAGATGAACCAGTTAAAAGATTGATCTAACTAAAGTAAAGAAGGAAATGGAAAATATTTGGAGAAAGAAAGAGGATCCTGAGAACAAGGAAGAATCAAAGACTAGAAATGAATCTATACCACCCTTTGGTGTAGACGATTTCTCTGAGAATTGAATCTAGGCATTTGCTTAGGGGGAGAAATAACATAAAATCACATAATCCCTTGCTGATATGAGGTGTCATGGCTTGGCATTAAGATATGAGTTGGAGATGGACAATATGGATATTTTGGAGAAGACTTCGAAGGAAAATATGCAAATGCGGAGATTTGCAGAGCAATTTAAGGTTTATTGTTGCATAGAGAAGGTTTTAAAAGCTTTACTATTTGGTGTATTAAATGTGAATTGGGGCATAACCAAAATGATTATATACCTATCCCTTATTGATTTCATTCACTTTTATGTATTTGGAGTGATCAGTGTGATTTAAAGCGAATTCAAGAATCCAAAGACGGTTTGAGAAGTAGAGTATCCGAACCCTAATTTCGGTTGAGAAAGAAAAAAGGTATTTAGCGTTGTCTAAAGGTGAAATATAATTTGTTTTTTGAAGCATTTAAATTTAGTAGAGATAGAAAAATGTACAGTGGTAAATGTGAGTAAGAAACTTCGACCTAAATTCAAGAAATATCCCATGAAAGTGTTTGAGAACGACCCACTTGGAGCATTTTCAAGTATTCCATATAGAGTTTTTCCCACTGAGGACACTAGGGCATACATCCATGAGAAAATGGAAGAGTACAACCATGTAAAACTTACAGACCTATGGATAGAACATTTGACGAGAGAAGATTTCAATATCAAACTTGAATATGAAAACTTGGTGAAGAAGAAATTGCATATCTGGCAATGGTTTCCATGCTTCACCCATGATGATGAACTTACGTATGTGAGAATAGCATTAAGCAGAGTGCATGATAAATTCCTCTGGATTGACATGCTTGGATTGATAACTAAAGAAGTCATAAGGGAGATTATTTGACTTTGTGATACCAGACCTGTACCTATGTTGAAATCTATAAAGAACAAGGACATAATGAAATTAACTAGAGCTACATGTCATGAAAGGGATCTCATTATGAACACCATAAAAAATATTGTAGTAAAGTATGTAGTTATGGTCATTGGTAACAAAATATACTACACCAATAAAGAGAATTCTATGTCTACCACAAAAATTCATGTAACCCATGAAATGATAGAAAAAGGAAAGGATTATGATTTGTGTGAGTTGCTTCGACAACAAATTTTTGACAATCTAAAGCAAACTAAGGATAAGAAATACAACTTCAAATTTGGTTCCTTGGTAGTTTTCTTGATGTTCTATTTTCTGAGGGGAGCTTCTAGGAAGAAACAATATCATATGGAGTAAAAGTAGATCTGTATCCCATCAAATATTTAAACATCTACACAACATTGGGGGTATGAAATCTCAACATGAGGCACTTAATACCTTCTTTGTGATATTTCAGAAGAGAATGCATGAACGAGAGAGTATCCCTAAGTCTGTAGTGGAGAAATATTGAGATGATCTTACATTTTTGGTCAAAACTGATGAATGCATCATTGACGTTGTGGAACCCAAAATTGTCTGAATTCAACCACTTGGATATAAGGTCAACGAAAATGAAGTAGTTTATGTTGGTATATTGTTTAATAGTCCTAAGGACCCTACTCAGAAAACACATGGAACAAATGAGGAGAAATCCATGGAAGTATACATGGAATTAAAAAAGCCTAAAATAAAGAGGAAGATGAATAAAATGGTACTTGAACATTTCAAGGACAAAGGACTCACATATGAAAAAATACAAATGTTAAGAGCAATATTAGAGGGAGAAACGAGCATAGAAAGTGGGTCCCCTAGACTTAAAAGAGATGGAAGAACTACTTCCACCTTTCCCCCTAGTATTCAACAACCCTCTGGATCAATTTCTACCTCCAACAAAACCAAGAGAACAAAGACCAGTGCTTTGATAATAGAAGAACCTGAGGTGGAAGAGGCCACAAGGCCTAGAAAGAGAAAGAAGACTACTTTGACAACCTCTACTACCACCAAATCAAAAAGAAGAATGAAAGTAAGTCTAAAAGAGAAAAGGACTTGAGTGTACAGTCTGAAGAAGAAGAAGAAGAGGATGAAGATTCCCCGTTGATTCTAAAAACAAGTGGCACTATTTCAAAGAAACAAAGAATAGATATTTTTGATACTTCAGATGAAGAAGAAGTTGAGAAGGAAAAGGAATCCTTTTAGATACATATGCATAAGTGGATGAAGGAAAGGAAGAAAAAGAAATCAAAGACAACAAAACCAAAGAAGAAAAAGAAGAAGAGAAAGAAGAAGAAAAATAAGACATCTCTGGAAAGACCACTCAGTCCAATGAAGTTGGGCTCATTATTCAAAAGGATGTTGCATCATGAGATGTTGGAACAAATAGATTCCTTGTATAAAAAGGAAAATGAGGAGAACAAGGCCACAATAATAGAAGCAATTATCAAATTCATTGTCATAATTGAAGCATATATGGATAACATTAGGAATAAAATTCCTGATGATGTATGGAAATTATTAATGGAGAGAAGAAGAAAATCCAACAAAAGGGAAGAGAAGCTCAGATTAGATGGTGTAGAGAAAATTGGATTCTCCCTATCTGATGTTGATAAGGTGGCTCAAGTACTTAGCGAAGAATCTAGAACAAAACGAAGGGTCACAATCTTAATGGGAAGAGATCAAGATCAACTTGATAGAATGAAAAAGAAAATGAAAGATAAGATTACCAATATAACACAAAAGTATGGTATGATTCCTATTGCCTTGGACAACAAGGAGCAAGATTCAAAAATTGAAAACACAAGAGCTACTGATACAGAAGAAATTCCTAATAATATTCCTCCAGTTACAGATGAACCAATGTAAGAAATTGATATTAAAGATGAGGATGTTGATAGGATTGGAGAGGAAGCTGCAAAGGATGACACTTATATTCCTTTGGTAACTCAAGAGATTGTAGATCAAGGCCACTTGGAGACATCTATTCCTTTGGTAGATACATAATATAACACCGGTGAAGGTGAGAAGCATGATATTGTCAATGAGAAAAGGCACAAAGATAAAGAGAATCAAGAAGGAGAGAATGATGGTGAGAAGGAAGGATAAAGAGACAAAAATGAAGATAATGAGAAAGGAAAGAAGGACAAGGATGAAGGAGATGAAGATAAAGAAAGACAATATCTTTGGTGAAAAAGAACAAAAGGTAGAAGAAGAAGAAAAGTCGGATACCAGAAAGAATGAAGAAGCAAAGAAGTCTAAGGATTTACCTAAGCCCTCTAGTGAATCCTCATCCGATAAACCTTTAGAAGGTTTGTTGTATAAGAAGATAAAGTTTCAACTGGTTGTTTCTTCTCAATTTGTGTAGCTACCCATGTAGTAGGGCATTGTTGATCTAGATAATATATCTCTTATACACAAATTGTAGCTAAGTGATGTGTTTAGTGCATCAACACAAATAAATCATTGAAACATATCAAATGAGCAGTGAATTAATAGATGAAGCTATAAAGGCATTACAGGAGATCATTCCAGGAACTAATGTTAATACATCTTTGCCTGTTGTAGAAAATTTCAAATTACTATTTGATTCCTTTAAGGAGTATTCCTTTGGATTGAAAAGACAAGCGGAAACAAAATTTGAGACAACAATTATAGAGAAGAAGCTAATGGATATCATAAAAAAATGTGCATCTACACATACAAAAGTTGAATATTGTTTGAAGGAAGTACTAGCCTGCGAGGAAGGTGCAAAAACACTATTTTGTATTGCATGAAGTGGTCGAATTCCACACAAGGGATAAATGATGAAATGGATTCGATTGAGTCCCAGATAGCTAATGCATCAAAATATTATGATCCGACATTGGACAAAGATGATAAAAATTGGACTACCATAGTATACTTGCATGAAAAATTCTTCACTTTGCAGAGCCAGAAGGAAGATATTATCAAGCAACTTGTGAAGCTAAGGGACTTGGTAAAAACAAAACATATACCTATCTCAAGTGCCCTTGCCAGTACTGAAAAAATCTCAAAGTTAAATCTTACCCCTTGTATTATAGAAGAAGGAGAGGAAACATTAATAAATCTTGAGTCTCTACATAGAATTCTTGTAGCAGCAAAGAAGAGCTGGGAAAAAGGAAAATCTACTTGGCAAGCTATTCTTTAGAAGCTTTAGGGGTTAACATCTTCATGTTGACCATTCTATCTCTATACAATTTTTAGTTTTTTTTTTCATGTTTTTAGATTTTGTTGTACATATGCAGATATATTAGGAGTTTTTAGTTAGCTTCCTAAGGGGGAGCTAGTTCAATTTGTATATATGTGTGAGGGTCAATACCTTTTTCCCTTGATGTCAAAGGGGGAGAGATATTTGTGGAGACACATTTTATTTTGGTGCATGTTGCCATCAATGAAAAAGGGGGAGATTTTTGAAAGATGAAGAAGGTTGTCATTAATGAGTTTTCATTGATGTCAACACTACATGATAGATGTCAAATAGTACGATAGATGTCAATAGAATAATATTTTACCTTGCAAATTTGTGGAAGTCTTTACAGGTGTCAAGTGCACCTATGTTCCAAGTGGTGTGAAGTTTGGTGGTCTGCATGTTGGTTTGTGATTGATCAGTTGGTGAATTTTGATGTTAGGTCGCTAGCGATGCCGACCTAATATATTTGGGGTATTGCGGATTTTAAGTAAGTATTGATCTATTATAAGGGAACTATTATAGGTCCACTATGACCTATTTGAGGCATTACATGTTTTTGAATTAAGGTGTGAGGTGTGTATGATTTGAATGGGAGTTCACATGTTATATTTTGCATGATACATCTAATTAGGCCGACCTAATTGATGTTGTATGTGTTTGTGGATGTGATGGATATATATGTAAGTTCATTTTGGTGTTGTAGTGTGTGAACATAAGTATTGTAGATGTGAATTGTGTGAAAGTGATGTGAGTGCAGAATAGAGTAGAGTGATATGAAGTGTGTTGAATTTGTATATTGAGCTTGAATGGAACTATATTCTAGCATGTTTCAAATGCATTTGTAACAGTTCATTCAGGTTGTGTGCCACTCCTCTCTATCTTTTCTTTACTTTATGGGTAGTGAATCCACCTACAATGAACAATTTTGTAATATCTTATAACTGGTTATAATATATTTTGAGGTAATCCTCATCGTGGTTTTTACCTTTTTGGGTTTTCCACATAAAATTTTGGTGTTCATGTGTTATGTGGTTTTGATGGATGCTTTCATTCTTTCCTTTCTTACAACAAATTGATTATGCTATGTGGAATGAATGTTTAAATATATAATTTGTTTAAGAGAATACTGATTCACCCCTTTCTCAGTATTCCAAGTGTTCAACATAGTACACCTATTGTAAGTATGAGTAGCTGGTTTTGTCATTGATGTCAACAAGCCTGTGTTGTCATTGGTGTAACCGTATGAGAAGAATATGGTTGCAGGAGTATATGTCGTTGCATCGATGATGCTTTGATTAGTTGCATTATGTTATCATTAGTAATCTATTGGTGTCAACCTCCTATTTTTCTTTGATAAGCTTCTATCTATGGTTAAGGAAGTGTTGAAGATGGTGAGGCCGTGTCTCTAATTCTTGGTTTCCAAGTGATTTTGAGAGAATTTGATAAAAAGAGGAAATAGTGTGTTAGAATGTTGTTCTGGGTTGCAGAGTAGTGTTCGGGTGTTTCTCCGCATTTATTCTAGGTTGAAGATCTGCCTATGTGTTTTAGATATGTTGATCAGAGGCATTGTATTCAAAATTTAGTGTGTTGGACCATTATGCAGAAGAAGTTGTGTTCACCAGTGTGTAACCAATGTATTGCAGAGGTGTCTAGGATAATTTTTTTCTCCACATTTATCAACAATTTAGTTTTAGGTCTTGCAGATCTGAAGGTGTGCTGATAATGTTGGTATCTTTCTTTATTTAAAGTTGTTTGAGGTTTGGTTCTTTAGAAGTCAGTTTTCAAAGTTGCAGTGCATGGCAGAGTTGATCAATTTTTTTGGTATGTGCATTCCTTAGGTGAAAGTTGTTGCAAAGGAGTTTATTGGTGTTTAGGGTGTTTATGGAATATTATAGATTATGTTTAGGTGAAATTTGTTGTATGCGGGTTGTTTTTGGATCAAAGGAAGTATGTACTTAAAATTTTAATGGTGTTTACACAAGTAACGACCGATGTTTGTGTTGACGCTAATTACAGGGGATGTTTATTGTTCATAGAAGTATGTGATAGTGTGGTGTTATAGATTTGGGTCCTAGATAAGGAGTGGTGTGGTCCTCCACTTCTATCCGCCACTGAACTATTTTGGTGTGAACCTAATTTGAATTTGGATGGTTGAGGTGCATAGCCAACCTTGGAGAATGTTTTCAAGGTTGAAGATGATATAAATATGAGTTGAGTTGTTGAGGGATATGAAGATAGTTATGTAAGATGTGAATGATGTGAAGTGAAGAGTATTAGAGTGCAAATTTGAGAAGTGCAGTGCGAGCTTTCATGTGTTAGATTGTTGGTGCAACGAGCAAAAGGTTTCTATAATTCTTCAATTATGTTGTGAAGGTGTTGGTGATATTATGATGGATTTCTCTGTTGCATTGAGATGGATTTCTCTGCGTAAATTTTTTCTATATCTCCTTTCTATTCTAGTAGTGAGCCTCTTGATAGTGGGCCTTTCTTCTTTGGGCAATGAGCCCTATTGTATTGGGTGTCGATATTACTTTATATTGTGAACTAATCCTCATCATGGTTTTCCCATATTGGGTTTCCCATGTAAATATAGTGTTCTCTTATGCATGGTGTTGATTTGATTCAATTTCTATTATTTTATTTTCATGCTAAATTATTATAACAGATTAAGGGTTAATTGTATTAATGTGGATCTGAATGTGTATGAGGGTTTTGAAGTTTTAAGGTACAAATTATTCACCCCCCTCTCAATTGTCTTGTGCATTCAAAAATTGGTATCAAAGTTTGGCTCCTTGGAAGAGAGCTTAACCACTTGAGGTAGATCTAGGATGGTGCACAAGAAAGAGATCCATGTGCTTGATGGAACAAATTATGCATTTTGTAAGACAAGGATGGAAGGTTATCCGGTTTATCTTGGATTTGATGTCTAGAAATCTATTAAGAATGGATATACTGAACCTAAAAATGGTCCAAACAGTGCTGATGAGATCAAAGCCTATGAAAGCAATGGTAAAACAAGGCATTCTCTCTTAAATAGCCTTATAAATTCTGAATTGGTGAAAGTGATGATTTTGAAAATTGCTAAAGCAATTTGGGAAAAGTTAGAAAGCATTTACAAAGGAGATGATAAGGTCAAAGAAGCTAAGATGCATAATCTAAAGATCATGTTTGCAAACTTATGGATGTCTGAAGAAGAAAATTCCATAAGATATATGCAGAGGGTAGATGAAATGGTTAGATCCATCAGAGGTCTTGGTGGCGAACTCAAAGAACTAGAAGTGGTAAAGAAAATTCTCAGAACTCTTCCTAAATTTCATAGTCATAAAGTATCTGCTATTGAGGAATTTAAAAATTTGAATCAATTTACTAGAGATCAGTTGTATGGATCTTTAACTGCTTTTGAAATGAGAGAATTTGGAATAAATAGTGGTGCAAAAGTTGATATTGCTTTTAAAGAAAAAAATCATATGAGATCAAGGAATCGGATTAGGAGGATCTTGATGACATAGAAGCTAAATTTGTAAGGAGAATGAATAAGGGTATTGGTAAGTACAATGATAAGTTTCCTTTCAATTTTTTTAGCTGTGGAAAGATAGGTCATTATGCTTTGAGATGTCCAAACATAGCTTTGAATAACAAAAATAAGGAGAAAAAAGGTAAGATGATTAAGAAAAGCTATTATGTTAGAGAAGATGCAAGTATTTATAATGACGAATCTAATTATGGAGATGAAGATGATGAATTCTTGTTTATGGCTTTAAAAGATGAATATATTTCTTCTAACTCTAAGAGATCTATGAAGGAAATCCCTCTAGAGACAAAGGATAAGACTGAAGGTACTTTTGTATTTGTTTTTCATGTTAGACAAGAGAAGAATTACTAGATCATTGACATTGGATGCTCTAATCATATGATTGGTGAAAAGAGTAAGTTTGTTAAACTTGAAAAATATGACGGAGGATGTGTTAGATTTGGTGATGGTACATATGCTAAGATATGTGGAAAAGGTTCGATCAATTTTGATGGCAAGCATAATACTGATGATTTTTACTATGTTAAGGGTTTAAGGCATAACCTCTTGAGTATTGGACAAATTTGTAGAAAAGGATACAATCTTATGTTTCAAGATGATGGGTGTGAGATCAAAAAAGGATCTGAAACTGTGGTTGCTATTGGAAGAAGGATATATGTAAATTCTTATCAACTTAAGGGTGCTAATGGTCATTGCTTTATGACTTAGATTAATGAAAGCTAGTTATGACACATACGAATGTGACATCAATTTTGATAACTTAGTAAGAATTAGTTCAGTTCAAGTTGTAAGAGATCTTCCATATATTACAAAGCTTATTAGTGTTGTCTGTAAAGAATGTCAAATTGAAAAGCAAGAAAGAAGAAGCTTCAAAGTCAAAGAACAATCTACTACCAAACTTTTGGAATTGGTGCATATAGATCTATGTGGACCTACAAGAGTAAGAAGACTTCAAGGTGACAGGTATTTCATGCTATTAATTGATGATTACTCTAGAATAACATGGGTTACTTTTCTCAAAGAAAAATCAGAAGCTCTAGACAAGTTTAAAGCATTAAAAGTTATCGTTGAGAATGAAATGGATATGAAAATCAAATGTTTGAGATCTGATAGACGTGGAGAGTTCACCTCCAATGAGTTTAACATCTTTTGTGAGAATAATGGCGTAAAGAGGCATTTATCTTCTCCTAGGACTCCTCAACAAAATGGAGTAGTTGAAAGAAAGAATATTATTGTTCAAGAAGCTACAAGAACAATAATGAAAGAGGAAAATCTACCAGAATTATACTGGAGATAAGTAATTCATACTGCTGTTTATATACTTAACAAAGTTCAAGCAAGAGAAAATAGTACAAAGACTCACTATGAGCTATGGTATGGAAGGATTCCTACTGTAAAGTATTTCAAAGTGTTTGGAAGAAAATTTTATATCATAATATATGAAGATAACTTAAGAAAGTTTGATGCAAGGTCTGATGAAGGTATCTTCCTTGGATATTCTACTAGAAGCAAAGCCTACCGATGCTACAACAATAGATTGAGAAATATTATTGAGAGTGCAAGTGTCAAGGTTGATGAAGAATTATAGAAGAATTCAATGATGATAGGTGGATATGAATCAAATGAGTATTCTTGTAGAGAAGAAGAAAAATAAAGAGAAAAGTAGATTGAAGAGGAAGAAGCTTCGAAAAAGACTCCTAAAACTCCTAAGTATGTGTAGAAGAATCATTCTGAAGATGAGATCATTGGAGATAAGAACAAAGGTGTATTGAGAAGAAGGAGAGCTGTTGAAGAACAAGTAAATCTATGTTTACTTTCTAAAGTTGAATCTAAAACAGTGATTGAGGCATGCAAGGATGAATACTGGATCAAGGCTATGAAAGAAGAACTATTACAAATTGAGAAGAATTAGACTTGGAAACTTTTCCCAAGACCAACAAATAAAAATGAGATTGGAACTAAGTGGGTATTTAGAAACAAACTAAATGAGAATGGAGAAGTGGTAAGGAACGAGGCAAGGCTTGTGTGTAAAGGATACTCACAAGTTGAAGGAATAGATTTTGAGGAGACATTTGCTCCGGTGACAATAATGGAAGCTATCAAGATATTTTTAGCTTTTTCAGCACATAAGGATTTCAAAGTTTATCAGATGGATGTGAAGTTTGCTTTCTTGAATGGAGAATTGGAAGAAGAAGTATACATAGAACACCTGGAAGGATTTCAATTATTAGACAAATTGGATATGGTCTATAGATTGAAGAAGGAATTATATGGATTGAAGCAAGATCTTAGAGCTTGGTATACAAGGTTGGATAAGTATTTGATACTTCAAGGATTCAATAAAGGTACCGTAGATAGAAATATTTACTTTAAATTTGAAAAAGATCAAATCTTGATTATGGTTGTATATGTTGATGACATAATATTTGGAGGCAATGAAGATATGTGCAAGAATTTTGCAAAGGAAATGCAAAAATAATTTGAAATGTCTATGTTTGGGGAGATGAATTTCCTCCTTGGACTACAAATAAATCAGACAGACAAAGATATTTTCATTTCACAATCAAAGTATGGCAAAGAAATGTTGAAGAAGTTTGGAATGGAAGATTCTAAACCAATGTGTACTCCTATGGCTATTGGTTGCAAGTTGAGCAAGAATGATGAATCTCCTAAGGCTGATCAGAGCAAGTATAGATCAACGATTAGTGGAATACTATATCTAACTTCTACTAGACTGGATATCATTTATGTATGTAATTTTTCTTGTTGCTAGATTTCAAGAAGATCCTAGAGAGTCACATGCACCAGTAGTAAAGAGGATATTCAGATACTTGAAGGGCACTCTGGAACATGGCTTATGGTATCCAAAGGATACCGATTTTACTCTAAGTGCTTACACAGATGCAGATTGGGTTGGTTGTGTGGATGATAGGAAAAGTATAAGTGGTGGTGCATTCTTTCTTGGATGTAGATTTGTGTCATGGCTAAGCAAGAAAGAAGACTCAATGTCTATCTATTGTAGAGGCATAATACATTGCAATAGAATCTTGTCACACACAAGTGTTGTGGATGAGGAAAATATTGAAGGAAATTAGGATGGTATATGATGAACCAACTTCTATATTTTGTGACAATACAAGTGCTATCAATATTTCAAAAAATTCGGTAATTCATTCAAGGACAAAACATATCTCAATCCGGTATCATTTTATGAGAGAAAAATTTGTAGAGAGATTGAAGTTAAGTTTGAATATGTGCCTATAAAGGATCAAGTTGCTGAAATATTCACTAAGGCTCTTCCTAAGAATACATTTGAGTATCTTTGGGAGAAGTTGGGGGTCATTGCCCCTCCTTTGAACTAGATGCATAAGGAGATGCATCAGTCTAGTGGATTTCGAGATTCATTCCTTGGTCTAGACTGATGCTGGTGGCTACCTCTCAAGGGGAGTAGGTAGTAACATTGTTGGTTGTTGTAGTGAGGGGGAACATGCATTGTTAGTATGCAACAATTGTTGATTGGTGCAGTATGGTGTGCTCCTAAGGGGGAGTATACTGAGCAGTAAAAAAGAAGTTGTAGAGAAGTTGTTAAAAGATTGATTGATGTCAAAGGAGAAACATAAGTAATGCAAATATTTTGTCCTTTGCCATTGGTGTCAAAGGGGATAGAGATTCATGTGAAAAAGAAGACAGTTAAGGGGGAGAGAGAGAATCATGTGAAAAATGTTTAGTTGTCAAAGGGGGAGAGAATAGTATAGTAGAAGAGAGTGTAATAAGCTAAGGGAAAGAAAAGAGAAAAGGAAATAGGTATGGAGTAGAGCCATTGTGTCTTTGATGGTTTTTCACATCATGTGTTGCCATCAATGACAAAGGGAGAGATTTTTGCAAGTATGAGTAGCTGATGTCAACAAACCTGTGCTATCATTGGTGTCAACTGTATGAGAAGAAGATGGTTGTAGGAGTATATGTCATTCCATTGATGATGATTTGATTAGTTACATTATGTTGTCATTAGCAAGTTACTGGTGTCAACCTATAGTGTTCCTTTGATAAGCTTCTGTCTATGGTTAAGGAAGTGTTGAAGATGATGAGGATGTGTCTTTAATGCTTGGTTTCCAAGTGCTTTTGAGAAAATTTAATAAAAAGAGGAAATAGTGTATTGCAGTGTT
The DNA here is from genome assembly GCA_007115665.2 of Sequoiadendron giganteum. Classification (NCBI taxonomy): domain Eukaryota; kingdom Viridiplantae; phylum Streptophyta; class Pinopsida; order Cupressales; family Cupressaceae; genus Sequoiadendron; species Sequoiadendron giganteum. The sequence goes on from CM021102.1 coordinate 761,925,497, forward strand.
GTTCTAGGTTGTAGAGTAGTGTTTTGGTGTTTCTACACATTTCTTCTAGATTGAAGATCTATGTATTCATTTTAGATATGTTGATCAAAGGTGTTAAGAGGTGTTGTATTTATAATTTCATGTGTTGGATCGTTGTGTAGAAGAAGTTGTGTTCACTAGTGTGTGAACAGTGTAATACAAAGGTGTCTTAAGATAAATGTTTTTGCTCAACATTTCTTCGCAATTTGGTTTTAGGTCTTGCGGATTTGAAGGTGTGCTGATAGTGTTGGTATCTTTCTTCAATAAAAGTTTTTGAGGTTTGATGCTTCAAAAATCTCTTTTCTAAGTTGCAATGTAGTTCGTAGAGTTGATTAAGTGTATTGGGTGTGTACATTCCTTAGGTGAAAGTTGTTGTGAAGGATTTTTCTGATGTCTAGGGTGTTTATAGAATATTCCATATTATGTTCAAGTGATATTTGTTGTTCGTGATTTGTTGTTGGATCAAATAAATCATGTACTTAAATTTTTTAATGGTGTTTACATGGGTAACAACTGACCTTGGTGTTTATACTGATTATGGTGGATATTTATTGTTTATAGAAGCATGTGGTAGTGTGGTGTTATAGATTTGGAACCCAGATAAGGATTGGTGTGGTCCTCCTTCACTTCTATCCACCACATAAGTGTTTTGGTATTGACCTAGTTTGAATTTTCATGGTTGAGGTGCATAGATGACCTTGGAGAATTTTTTCAAGGTTGAAGATGATATAAATATGAGTTGAGTTGTTGAGGGATGTGAAGATAGTTAAGTAAGATGAAAAATATGTGAAGTGCAGAGTGTGAAGTTGAGAAGTGTAGCATGAACTTTCATGTGTTAGATTGTTGGATGCAGTGAGGAGGTGGTGTGTACAATTATTTAGTTATGATGTGAAGGTGTTGGTGATATTGTGGTGGATTTCTCTATTACATTGAGATGGATTTATTTGTGTAACATTCTTCTCTATCTTCTTTCTATTCTAACAGTGAGCCTCTTGGTAGTGGGCCTTTCTTCTTTGGGAAGTGAGCCCTCTAGCAGTGAACCGTATTGTATTCAGTGTTGATATTATTTATATCATTATCTAAACCTTACCGTGCTTTTTCCCATCTTGGGTTTTCCACTTAAATTTGGTGTTCTCTTATGCATGGTGTTGTTTTGATTCAATTTATGTTATTTTCTTTTCATGCTAAATCATTATAACAAATTAAAGGTTAATTGTATTGATGTGGATCATAATGTGTATGAGGGTTTTGAAGTTTTAAGGTACAATTGATTCACCCCCCTCTTAGTTGTCTTGTGTATTTAGCAACACCCTCGATGGCTCTACAACCATCGTTAAGCCATCATTTTGCATGTTGAAACCCTAAAAACTTGCAAACACCCTCGATCCTCGCTCCTCAAGATCCAAGCCCACAACTTGAGTAAGATTTGAATCATACATTTAGTTTTTATTCCTGGATTTATATATTTACATTGTGTTGGAGATGTAAAAAATTGAAGATCCACTAGTAGATATGTTTTCACTATGTTTGGTGGTGCACTTATTTGGATGAGTAAGTAATATGCTATGGTTTATTTGTCCACTATAAAAGTAGAGTACATGAAATAAAATCATGCTTGTAAGGAAGCCATCTATCTTAAGCGATTGTTTTTAAATGTTGGGCTATAGGTAGGATCCATTATCATTTATTATGATAGTCAGAGTACCACATGTCTAACAAATAACTTTACCTTTCATGTGAGGAAAAAATGTATTGATGTCTAATACCATTATATTTTAAGATAATGTATAGGATGAGAGGGTGATGCTAAAAAAAATTGACACTTTGTAGAATATTACATATGCACTTATGAAGCCAATATGCATATAAAATTTTAGGTGGTGCTATGAGTCTATAGACCTCTCGACCCCTATAAATTAGAACATGGTGGTAATATTGCATTTTTTCTTGAAAGGTGTTTAATGCATGGAATAATTTTAGGAAAGGTGTCTCAAATTTTCTTCTATTGATTAAATTACAAAAAGTGTGATTTTCAGATTATAAAATAGAAAAACTCAAATTTTTAGCTATAGAGTTGGTTTTGTGCGAAAATAAATATTCTAAGTTATTTATAATTCTAAAGGGGTTCTTGTTGAATTGGTCTCTTTGAGCTCTATAATTTAAAAAAATAGTCTCAATTGGCCCTTCAAATCAAAATTTATGGTCTTTGAAAGGTTGCATAGGAAATGTAAAATCGCATTGGACACATAAAATATTTTGTAAGGGGGTGTTACACTTATTGAACAAGCTATGGTGCATATTATGAAACATCATAAGGAATATTTGATTGGATATAATAGAACCAAAGTGGAATGACCAATTTGGAGTGTGGATTATAACAAGGTTATGCAAGGTAGAAGAAATATGCCATTTTTAACTTGTGGACCATATTGAGATTTGGGTGCCACTTTTTGGTTGGATTTACTCATGGTTTTCTAATTACCATTTAATGGTTTCATGCATTATATCTCATATATATTATCTTATTGAGAGGGAGGTTTGAGTGATTTTTGTAGATATTGTTAAGTTGTTATAATTCCTTTAGATCTTTGGTTGGTGATACCCTTGTGAAGGCTTGCTTTGCAAGTGTATTGTAATTATGTTGCTGACTAAATAATACATTATGATGCTTTGGAGTGTGTGTTTTTTCACTTGAAAGGATTTTACCACATACATTTGTGATGGTATATTGTTTATTTTATGTTTATGTGTGCTTCTTCTATTGTAATTGTTAAAATATTAGAATTTGCAGAACACTCTCCTCAAAATTTTAGTGTAGGAAGTGTTTCTATATACCTTTCTTCCTTTCAAGTGGAAATACTTTGCACTCAATCTTGTACCTAATATTTAATTATTTTTACCTATTTAGATATTTATAGTGTTGTCTCCCTCTTTTTTAATTAGTGATTTCCACTTTTGAATATTTGGAGTTAAAATTGTCTAGATGCTAGTGTCATGTGTAGATATCAACATGACATGATAACATCTTGTAATATTTTATTATTTAGTAGTCATTTATAATAATTTTAGCACCTAACACATACCTAGGCTATTGGTGATCACTTTGGAGTCAATTTTAATGACTCTCCACCTCCCATGTCTCCCTCATTTCTTCCAATTGTAAAAATATATCACATTATATCACTTACAATCTACCAAAATATTGCATTATATTTGTTGCAAATATGAGTAGTTTGTGTTGTCATTGATGTCAAAAAGCTTGGGGGAGATTGTTGGAGGCCTATGTTTGTGTTGTCATTAATGGCTAGTAATGATTGAGAATTTGTGATGATGCTTTGATTAGTTTCATTATGTTGTCATTAGTAAGTGCTATTGGTGTCAACCTCTAGTTTTGATTTTATAAGATTTTATTTATGGATGTTTTTGGTTTAGTGGTGATGTGGAAGTGTCGAAGATGATGAGTATGTGTCTCTGGTGCTTGGTTTCCAAGTGGTTTTGAGAAAATTTGAATAAAATAAGAAAATAGTGTGTTGCAAAGGTGTTCTAGTGTACAGTGTGGTGTTTTGGTTTTGCTCTGCATTTCTTCATGGTTGAAGATCTGATTGTGTTGTTTGAATATGTTGGTTACAGGTGTTCAAAGGTTATATATCTAGAATTTCTTGGTTTGGATCATTGTGGAAAATAAGTTGTGTTCACCAGTGTGCGAACTATGTTTTAGTGGTGTTTGGGAGATGATTTTTCTTCGTATTTCTCTGTAGTTTAGTTTTTGGTCTTGTGGTTCTAGAAATGTGTGAATAATGATCATATCTACCTTCAATCAAAGTTGTTCATGGTTTGGTTCTTCAAAAGTTGGTTTCTTGAGTTACAGTGTATGGATGGTTATCTGAGTGTACTGGGTGTGTACATTCTTCAAGTGAAAGTTGTTGCAAAGGAATTTGTTGGATTTCAAGGTGTTTGTGGAATATTCTAGATTGTGTTCAATTTTTGTATGTGGTTTGTGACTCATCTTTGGATTTGAAGAAGTGTGTACTTAAATGTTAATGGTGTTTACATAGGTTCGACCAAACTTGGATGTTTACACTAATTGTGGATTTTCTTCGATAATTTTGGAAGTGTGGTGTGGCACATATGTATGATTTGGGTTTGAGTTTAGATGTGATGTGGTCCACTTTTATTCCTTTCCACAATGGGAATTATTAGTGCCAACCTAATTTTAATTTGCATGGTTGAGGTGCATAGTCGACCTTGGAGAATGTTTTCAAGGTTGAAGATGGTATAATTAAGTGTTGAGTTGATGGAGAATTATGAAGTGAAGTATGTGATGTGAATTGCAAAGTTGTGAAGTACGAGTTTGTGAAGTGCAGTGCAATCTTAACGAGTTAGACTATTGGAATCAGTGAGAAGAAGGTGTCTACAATCTTCAAAGAGGTTGTGAATGTGTTGGTGATGTTGTGGTGGATCTTTCTTGTTGCATTGAGATGAATCTGTCATTGTAAAATTCTTCTTTCTTTTTTTCTATAATCTAGCAATGATCCCTTCTTTCTTCTAGTTAGTGAGCCCTCCATTAGTGAGCCTATTGTATTTATTGTTGCAATTACTTTATATTGTGAGCCAATCCTCATCGTGGTTTTTCCCTTCTTGGGTTTTCCATCTAAATCCGGTGTTCTATTTTGCATGTTGTTGATGTGTTTCAGTTTTTGTTATTTTCTTTCATGCTTAATTAATATAACAGATTAAGGGTTAATTAAGTTGGTGTGGATCTGAATGTTATGAGGGTCTTGAAGTTTTAATGTACAAATGATTCACCCTCCCTCTTAGTTTTCTTGTGTGCATTCAAAAATTGGTAATAAGAGCAAGGTTCCTTGGAAGAAAGCTTAACTGCTTGAAGTAGATTCGGGATGACACACAAGAGGGATGCTCCTTTGTTTGATGGATCAAACTATGATTTCTAGAAGACAAGTATGGAAGGTTTCCTAGTATCTCTTGGATTTGGAGTTTGGAAGTCTGTTGAGATTGGATATACTATGCATATTGGTGGTTTGAAGACTGATGATGAGATCAAGGCCTATGAGAACAATGGTAAAGCAAGGTATGCTCTTTTAAGTTGTATTTATAACACTAAACTTGTGAAAGTTATGAGTTTGAAATTTTCTAGAGAGATCTAGAAAAAGTTGGAAAGTATTTATGAAGGAGATGATAAGGTCAAGCAAGCTAAGATGCAAAATATAAAGATCACATTTGAGAACCTATGGATGTCTAAAGATGAAAAAATTACAAGCTACATGCAGAAGGTGGATGAAGTTGTCAATTCCATTAGAGGTCTTGGTGGAAATCTTGAAGAAGAAGAAGTGGTAAAGAAGGTACTGAGAACTCTTTCTAAATCTTATAGTCATAAAGTTTATGCTATTGAGGAGGTTCAAGATTTAAGAAAATTGATCAGTTGTATGGTGCTTTATTTGCTTTTGAAATGAGAGAATTTGGTACAAGTAATGCAAAAGTTGAGACTCCTTTTAAGGCTGAAAAATAAGAAAAGATTGAGGAATCAGATTAGGAGGATCTTGATGATGTTGAAGAAAACTTTACAAGGAAAATGAAAAAGAGTATTGGAAAATATAGAGGTAAGTTACCTTTCAAATGTTTCAATTATGGAAAGATAGGTCATTATGCTTCAAGATGTCTAAACAAATATTTTAATGAAAATAACAAAAAAAACAAAGGTAAAGAAATTAAGAAAAGTTATTATGTTAGGAAATATGCCAATAAATCTGATGATGAATTTGAGTATGGGGATGATGAAGATAGTGAATGCTTGTTCATGGCTATTAAAGATGAAATTAATTCTGATAACTCTAAGAGATGTGTGAAGGAAAGTTCTTCAGAAATAGGTCACAATGCTATGGTATCCGATCTTCATGATATGAAGGAGAAGAATTATTGGATTATTGATAGTGGATACTCAAATCACATGATCAATGACAAAATTAAGTTTGTTAAACTTGAGAAATATGAAGGAGGTCTAGTAAAGTTTGGCGATGACACATCTGCTAAGATATGTGGAAAAGGTTCAATTAGTTTTGATGGAAAGAATAATATAGATGATGTTCTTTATGTTAAGGTTTTGAGACATAACCTCTTGAGTGTTGGAAAAATGTGTAGCAAAGGATATAATCTTATGTTTTAGGATAATGGATTTGAGATCAGAAAAATATCCAAAACTATGGTTGCTACTAGAAGAAGGAAAAATGGAAATGTTTATCAACTTAAAGGTGTTGATGGTCACTACTTTATGACTTAGATTAATGAAAGTTGGCTATTGCATAGAAGGATGTGTCATATCAATTTTGATTGCCTAAAGAGGATCAGTTTAGTTCAAGCTATGAGAGATTTGCCAAGGATTACAAAGCACATTAATTTTTTCTACAAGGAATGTCAAATTGGGAAGCAAGCAAGAAGAAGTTTCAAATTCAAAGAACAATCTATTACTGGACTTTTGGAATTGGTGCATATAGACCTTTTTGGTCTTACAAGAGTAAGAAGTCTTCAAGGTGATAGGTATTTCATGCTATTAATTGATGATTATTCTAGAATGACATGGGTTACTTTTATCAAAGAAAAATTAGAAGCTCTAGATAATTTTAAAGCATTCAAATTTATGGTTGAGAATGAAATGGATATGAAAATAAAATGTTTGAGGTCTAACAAAGGTGGAGAGTTCACCTCCACTGAGTTTAACAGTTTTTGCGAGAATCATGAAATAAGGAGACATTTATCTACCCCCAGGACTCCTCAACAAAATGGAGTGGTTGAAAGAAAGAATAGAACTATTCAAGAATCTTTAAGAACTATGATGAAAGAAGCAAACCTACCGGAAGTCTACAGGAGAGAAGAAATTCATACCACTGTCTAAATTCTTAATAGAGTTCAAGCAAGAGAAAACAATGCAAAGACTCCCTATGAGATGTGGTATGGAAGGATTCCTACAATTAAATACTTTAAAGGGTTTGGAAGCAAGTGTTATATTAGAAGAGATGAAGAGAACTTAGGAAAGTTTGATACAAGATCCGACGAAGGCATATTCCTTGGATATTCTACAAGAAGCAAAGCTTAATGGTTCTACAACAACAGATTGAAGAAGATTGTTGGAGTGCAAGTGTCAAAGTGTTTGAAGACTTACAAAAGAATTTTTTGGTGATAGATGGATATGAATCAAATGAGTCCTCTTGCAAAAAAAATGATAGAGATGAAGATAAGGAAAAATAAGTTCATATTGAAGAGGAAGAAGATACAAAAAGGATTCCTAAGACTCTTGAGTATGTGCAAAAATAATCATTCTAAAGATCAGATCATTGGTGACAAAATCAAGGGTGTATTGACAAGAAGAAAAGCTACTATGGCTAAAGAACAGGTAAATCTATTTATACTCTCTAAATTTGAACCTAAAATAGTGATTGAAGCATCCAAGGATGAGTATTGAATCAAGGCTATGGAAGAAGAACTAATATAGATTTAAAAAAATCAGACTTGGGAACTTGTCCCAAGACTAGCAAACAGGAATGCGATTGGAACTAAGTGGGTATTCCAAAACAAACTGAATGAGAATGGAGAAGTGGCAAGAAATAAGGCAAGGCTTGTGTGTAAAGGCTACTCACAAGTAGAAGGAATAGATTTTGAGGAGACATTTGCTCTGGTGGAAAGAATGGAAGCTATTAGGATTTTTTTGGCTTTTGCAACACACAAAGATTTCAAAGTATATCGGATGGATGTGAAGTATGCTTTATTGAATGGTGAATTAGAAGAAGAGGTATACATTGAACAACCAAAAGGATTTTAGTTATCACACAAATTGGATATGGTTCACAGATTGAAAAAGACATTATATGGATTGAACCAAACTCCCAGAGCTTGGTATGCAAGGTTGGATAGGTACTTGATACAACAAGGATTCAATAAAGGTACCACAGATAGAAATCTTTATTTCAAAGTTGAAAAAGATCAAATATTGATTGTGGTTATGTATGTTGATGATATAATTTTTGGAGGAAATGAAGCTATATGCAAGAGATTTGTAGAAGAGATGCATAAAGAGTTTGAGATGTCTATGTTTGGGGAGATGCATTTTTTCCTTGGGTACAAATCAATTAGACAAAGAAAGTGTAGACACATAAAAATGACCTAGACCCACAAGCTCTTCTTCTAACCCTAATTAGGACATTTTTAATTATGTCCCTGACTCACTCTTAACTATTAATTAGATAATTCATATTTATTTAATTAATTCATATATGTTTATTCCTCATGATTATTAAATAAATAATATTGTAATTATTTATTTAATGCGTCACTAATTGTCTAAATATCCTCCTATAATTAAATAAATTTCTTAATTTATTTCCCCCTTTATGTCTTCCTAATTATTAAATAAATAATTTTATTTATTTATTTAATTATGTCACTAATTAAAGTCCTCTTCTTCCTAAAATTAAATAAATTCGTATTTATTTAATCCACCTTCCACTATAATTAAATAATTATATTTAATTATCTAATTATTCATTAGCCTCTTCTCTCATAAATTAAATTATGACAAAGAGGGGCAAATGTAGACACATAAAAATGACCTAGACCCACAGGGTCTTATTCTAACCCTAATTAGGACATTTTAATTATGTCCCTAACTCACTTCCAATTATTAATTAGATAATTCTTAATTATTTAATTAATTCATGTCCCTTTCTATTCTTCTTGATTACTAAATAAAGAATTTTTATTTATTTATCTAATGGGTCACTAATTGTCTAAATTCCTCTTATAATTAAATAAATTTCTTAATTTATTTATTTAATTATGTCACTAATTAAGTCCTCTTCTTCCTAAAATTAAATAAATTCTTATTTATTTAATCCACCTTCCACTATAATTAAATAATTATATTTAATTATCTAATTATTCATTAGCCTCTTCTCTCCTAAATTAAATAAATTTTATTTATTTAATTTAGTTCACTTTCCTAAATTTTAAATTAAATCTTTATATTTAATTTAAAAGGTTCTATTTGTCACATTCCTCTAATAATTAAATAATATCTCTATTATTTAATATTCCATCTAAATTAAATAAAATTTTATTATTTAATTTCTTCTAAATCTTATTTATTTAAAATAAGTCCCAACACCCAAATTAAATAATTTTATTATTTAATTCCCCCTCTTTTATTGTGCTCATTTTAAATAAATTTATTTATTTAAAATAAGTCTCATCTAAATTCCCTCCTTTAGTAAATAATTTAATTTAAATTATTTACTGTCACATGACCCCACACTTTTTGAATTAAAATAGTTTTTAATTCGAAAAGTCAACATCTCTTAAATCAAATAATTTTAAATTATTATTTGATTCCCCAACGACTTCGTTTTCCGTGCTCGGAATCTTTTGTCACATGCATTGTCAGCCATTGATTTGATTTTTTCTTAAAATCAATCTTGACCCTTTATTTCAAATCTGACCTAATGTTGCCCTAACCCTAATTGTGGGTTGCCTTATTGAATCTCGTCCATTGATTCTAGGGCATTTGCTAACTTTCAATCTTGGCCATTCACACAAAATTTCCTTTTCTATAAAAGAGCAATTTTGGTCTCATTTTGGACAACTTACATTCTCATATTTTAGGATCTTACATTTTTAGGTTTTTATCATCTTGCATCATTGACATCTCTTGCATTCTTAGATTATTTAACATTGTTAAATTTCATTTATCATAGCATGTTTAGATTTCATTTGACATAGCTTAGACATTGTAGATGCATACTAGTTGCAGTAGGGCATAGTATTGCATTTAGGTCATTTCAAATCCTTCAATATTTGCTTAGGGCTTGTCATTTCTATTGGATTGCTCTTCTTAAATTTGAGGGCAAACAATTTATTTTCAGCAAATTAAGAAGGTGTAATGGAGGTTAGTCATGGAGGATGAAGGCAATCTATGAGATTGTTCATCTATTCCTTTGCACTTCATTACCCACTTTGGGTTTTTATGTTCTGCATATGTTACATTGCTAACCTAGAAAAATCCCATTGTTACAGAAAGGTATATACATTTCACAATCAAAGTATGTCAAGGAAATGTTGAAGAATTTTGGAATGGAAGATTCTAAACCAGTATGTACCCCTATGGTTACTGGTTGCAAGCTAAGAAAGAATGATGAATCTCCTAAGGCCAATCAGAGAAAATATAGATCAATAGTTGGAGAACTATTATATCTAACTGCTATGAGACCGGATATCGTGCATGCAATTTGTCTTGTGGCTAGATTTCAAGAAGATAATAGAGAGTCACATGTTGCAGTAGTGAAGAGGATATTCAGATACTTGAAGGGAACTCTGAGTCATGGCTTGTGGCATCAAAAGGATATTGATTTTTCTTTGAGTGCTTATATAGATACAGATTGGGCAGGATGTGTTGATGACAAGAAAAGTACAAGTAGTGTCACATTCTTTCTTGGATGCATATTGGTGTCTTGGTTGAGCAATAAGCAAGATTCAATATCTTTATCTATTGCAAAGGTAGAATACATTGTAGCAGGTGCTTGCTGCACATAGGTGTTGTGGATGAGGCAAACCATGAAGGATATCAAGGTGTTATATGATGAACCAATTTCTATCTTTTGCGATAATACAAGTGCTATTAACATTTCACAGAATTCAATGATACACTCAAGGACAAAACATATCTCAATCTGGTATCACTTTTGGAGAGAGAAGGTTGTAGAGAATGAAGCAAAGCTTGAGTATGTGCCTACAAAGGATCAAGTTGTTGATATATTCACTAAGGCTCTTCCTAAGGATACTTTTGAGTATCTCTGGGAGAAGTTAGGGTTTATTGTCCCTCCTTTGAACTCGATGCATAAGGATATGCATCTGTCCAGTGGATTTCAAGATTCATTCCTTATTCTAGATTGATGTTGAAGGCTGCCTCTCAGAGGGAGTAGGTAGTGCCTTGTTGGATGTTACAGTCAGGGGGAGTTGGTGTTGGTGCAAGTTGGTGTTGTCCTTTATTAAATGTGTCAAAGGATATGCGCAAATTATGTTGATGGTTGATGCAGTTTGTTGTGTTCTCCTAAGGGGGAGTATGCAGAGCAATAAAGTGAGAAAGTATGTATGTTTTATGAAATAGGGGGTGTTGTGCCTATAACACACATGCCCCGTTCGGAATGGGGACCCTCTCTTTCCTTTTTGTTTGTAGGGTCCTTTTTGCTTTGCCTCGTTTTGCATGCCCATTTTTGTGTCTGTAATGGTCAACACATTCTCAAAAGTCACATTTTAAGTTTGACCAAATCTTGCCCCTTGGGAAAATGATAAATTTTATGCCATTTTAGGTTTTCCCTGTCTATCAACCTTTCTAATGTTCGTGGCGCCTTCCGGGCCTGGACCCTCGGGTTTCCCCTCTCGGGTTTCCTTGTCAACTTTTCCATTTTGCGTGGCCGGCGCCTGGCGTCTTTCCAGCCTTTAGGTCCCGATGCCGCAATGGATGTCTAATGTGTTTGATTAAACTTGACGGCTCCGCCCTGACATCTTTCTGGTACTTGGACCTTGGTTGTCGGATTTCCTTCCCCAAAATTTTGTCCATCTTTCGCCGTTCTGCACGGCCATTGGCTGATGTCCTTCTGGACCTCAGACCTCGGGTTCCTAACCGCCGTTTGACTTAACATTTCACAGATTTTGAAACGGCCTTGGCTCGACGTCTTTCCAGCCACCGGACTTTGGATCACCCGCCATCGCCCGAAAAATTTGAACCCACCCACCTTACTCGCCGCCATACCAGGAATTTATTTAGATATTAATGGCGCTGGGGGTTATATAAATGGATTTCGACCTGTCATTTTCACATGATAGAGAGGAATTTCAAGATCTCGCCGACCCCAGCATTTTCTGCCTTTGTGCCCGAGCCCCTGCTTCGTCGTTCAGAAAGAATTCGACATCGAGCTTCTCCGGGAATTTGAGGTAGGTTCGCCGCCAGCCCTTCTTCTTTCTTTTCATGTTTTAAACAAAAAATCTAAGTGGAGGGTAAGAATAAATTGAAAATATAACATGTTAACACCCCATCCTAAAAACCCATAAGTTAAAAAACTAAAAAAAGTGAGATTGTTAGCTCAAAAACCAAACCGGAGTTGGACCTCCCCGTCATTGTTCTTAGGAACAGGAGACCACCTCCCTTGGGCCCGGACCTCTTCATGGCCATCCGTACACAAATTCAAACTTAGAAGAATGACAACGACCAAACTCACCCCCGGGTCCATGCCTCCGGATTTCTCTTCCCGGGTTTCCGTTGTGCCTCCACCATTCCAAACGGCCTTCCTCGAGCGTCTTTTTGACTCTCAGACCCCGGGCATGTGAAGTAAGTCTTAAAAAACTTGCAGGAAAATCAAACGTCCAAGTTGTCCTCAAACCCTGGTCCCCAGAATTCTATCTCCAGAATTCTATGTCGCCTTCGCCGTTTCAAACGACTGTCCCGAGACATCTTTCCGACTCCCGAACCCCGGTCACCCTTTTGCTGCACATAGGTTCAAACTGAAACATGACGTCCAAACTCCTTCCGAACCCCGGTCCTCGGAATTTCATCTCTGAAATTTCGTGTTGCCTTCGCCATCCCGAACGGCTGTATCGGTCCGTCTTTCTAACTCTCGGGCCCCGAGTGTCCATCTGCCACCCGGTTCTCATCAATTAACAAATCTTCCTTCCAGACTTCCATTCGCATTTTTCCATTTCAAACGGCTATCCCGCAACAACTTTCCGACCCTGGAAACCCAGATTCTAGAATTCGACTCCCAAAATGCTATTTTTCCTGCGTTGTTCTGAACAACCAACCCTGGACGACTTTCCGGCGGCTGAAACCCGAATGCAAGAATGAGGGATCAAATGACCTCCAAATCCAGAATGGACTTCGACCCATGTGCTAAAATTTGGTATTCTTTCATGCCAACCCTTCATTGAACAAATCCAACATTGGGAAGGTCATCAGAAATTCCATGTCATCGGGCATTCCATGCCTCGTTTGCCCTTCCAAACAACATTCTGCCAGGGGAAGTCCGACCCTTGGGGCCTGGGTCAAATGTTATGTGATCTAACCTTGATTTGCAAGGATTTACTCGAGGCCACTTTCTCATGACAATGTTGCTAATTCTTGTCTCTGTGTGTAGGATTTATGGAATTTGGCGTAGAGGCTTCTGGGATGGCCAAGGACAAAGGAAAAAGAACCACCAAAGCCCACCGAGGCAAGGAAGACAAAGATCAGATGAGGTATCAATTTCAAGGGGCACCTTTGCATTCAAAGATCACAACCAATTGGAAAGACATCACAGACACCAATATCAGGCAAGTCGATATTGATGAATTTACTTGAAGGGTCAAGGTGGACCCAAAGATAGACAATGCAAAGCTAATCAGAAGCAGCGGACTTGCCAAGGCTGCAGGTTTCCTGCCTGCACTGGTAGCTCCGAAGCTGGTAATGGCGTGCCGGGAGGCGTACCAAGCTGAAAAAAGAACCATTGTGGATAGGGATGGCAACATCCTGGCTGATATGTCCCCTGTCGAGATAACAAACACATTCCACATCCCTACTTTCGAGAGCATGGAGACCCCGACAATGGAGGAATGTAAAGCATTACAGGATCAAGATCCCATGAGATGCAAGAAGTTGATTAACTAGTATTGGTTGAAGGACAAGCGGGCCAGCGCTTCTAAGGTTCCCCAAGAGCTCTTCCGTAGTGATTTCTATGAAGATTACCATAATCTAGTCACCCTACTGAGCAGGGTAATGGGCCTTCCTACTGTGGCCTTCTTCCAAGAGTGGATGTTGTGCTTTGTCGAGCAAATTCTTCGCGGGGATGACGCAACATTCTACTAGGGTGAAATAATCAGCAATTGCTTTCACGAGAAGTTCATCAATGTCAAGAAAACCTCAAAGTTCTACATGACATCCCACCTGGTCTACTCTCTTTCCAATAAGAGACAATATCACAGATTGTCGGAAGTGCCCAATGGGGCACCTGGAAGAGAACTCAAACCATATGACAGATACCCACAACTACAATACAAAAATTTCAAGCGAGACTACTATCGGGTGAATGATGCCTTCACTACATATATCATTCGGTTTGTGGGAGGTGATTTTGAGAGAAGAGTCTCTCATAGTGTTAGGGCCCTTCTCAAGCACTACGCCTTCCTGTTCATACAATTCCAGAAGTTTACCTACATTCGTGCTCAAGGATTCACAGAGAGTTCGAATAAGCTGCCCCGGTACCCCAATGACCGGATTATACTATTGGAGCTGACATCAGCTGAGACATATACATCATATCCTTAGTAGAAAACATCTGGCATGCACTCCTTATCCCCTCGGACTTGGCTAGGGGTTGTATCAAATTCATACTTCCCAGTGTGCGGGTAATTAAGAGAAAGAGCTGGCCGAGTACCACTTCAGGCAACATACAACTAGGCCACAGATGGACCCATATGGTCACATCAAAAAAGCTCTTGGACCAGAGTACACCCACCTCCATCACGTTGAGGATTTCTGGGAAAATTGCAAAGATGAATTTGAAGTGCGGATACGAAATTACATGTGTATGACCGCCTACTTCGTGAAAAGAGTAAACTTGTGTCCAATCCCAAATCAGCTAGAAGAGGATGAGAGCACGGTGATTAACCCAAGGTATAATACTATCGCAAATCTACCGTTGCCTTTGATTTATTGGGATGAGACAGAGGTGGATGACCTCGATATTCTCACCAAGCCTATTGAGGCTCGTACAAACACATGGATCAACGGGTAGGTCGCTTGGTTAAAGCAACAAGGAGTCACCTTGACATTCAAGGGACTCAAGAATGAGCCAAGTGGTTCTGATGGTGGAGCAGTTGCTACTACAACTGGAGAGACATCTAAGTATCCACCATCTGTCAAAGCAAGAAAGAGGAAAGAGGTTGACGAGCAACAACCTAATCCGAAGGTGTATGCCAAAAAGGCCTCGGAGGGCGAGCCTCCCAAGAAACATATAAGAACAGGTAGCGTCACAGAAATGCCTATGATACCTGAGGATCCACTCCATGAGGGTGAGGGGTTGGAAGTTGATCCACCAAGGTCCCTAACTACTTCATCAGCTACTACAATGGCTGCTGTCATTTCCACCATTCCACCCACTCCACTTGCAATGGATGCTTCCTCTCCGCCTGCGATGGACATCTCTGTCCACCTTGCCTCCACTTCTCCAATCGTGCAGGTCGTATCAGTAGATTCATCCTCCTCCATGACCTCACCGATCTCATCATCCTCCATGTCTCCTTCCCTTTCGCCCACCTCATCTACCATTGCAATGCCTACCCTCACTCTCCTGGAGTCCTTTGTTAAGTACATGAAAAACGTGCCTTCCGAGCTTTCAGGGATGCTTGCAAATCCAATGGTGCAAGCTGCAATAGCCCAAACAATGGTCAATGTACTAGCTCTCCCTCCTCCTATAGAACCACCTAGGATGGAGGCCACAATGAAAATCTCGGATGAGCTCAAGCGACAAGAACAAGAGGTAGCTGCGAGACCGAAAGATGAAGAATTTTTATATCATGAGCATCCCATCTATGAGCATCGGGTGATCGATGAGGTGGCATATGAGTCTTCCAGTGAGAGAAGCGAGGATCGGGGAATGAACATTCTCCAAGAGACAACTGATCTATAGCTCGACATAGAGTGGAACAAGCAACTCAAGGAGATCGAGGATAAAGAGGCTGAAGAATAGCTTACAGTTGAAGAAAGAGTTGCTATTCTAGGGACTGAAGGCAGTAGGTCTCCTGCGGAAAGGCATAATCAAACCTTAGAGCATGGGGAAGAAGCATCCATACACGAGGATGAACAAGAAGATAAGCCTGAGGAAAGTGAGCATAAAGAAGAAGAAGTAAAGGGTGTTGAGGGGGAAGACCACACTAAAGAGAAGCTGCTTACCAAGTCCCCTATCAAGTGCATAATTCCCACACAAGATTCTGATGAGGAGAAAGAGGATGCAGGGGCTGAGCGGGAGACCATTAATGTCAAAGCCATTGAGCTTAGGGTGGAGGACAACAAAGCTCAACAGGAATCGCCCAAGGTAGGGCCTCAGATTACCAATTGGCTATAGAAGCAACTTGAAAAGAGAACTCCCACCCTGAAGGATCCGAAAGCTAGGCTGGAGGCAATACTGGCTAGAGCTCAAATTACGACAAAGAAGGAGAAGAAGCCAAGAGTCTGGTCTAAGATAACGATGGATGCCTCTGGATCTAGGGTAGTACAAATAGCTACCTCGATGGTTGGAGAATAGGGAATAAGTTATAACGTCTCCACCATCGACTTGGGAGTAGCTACACGGGAGCAGAAGGTTGACCACCTCTAGGAATAAATCGCCACAGTGGTGCACCTTATCCAATAGGATAAGGTTTCAAAGGAAGAGCTTAAAGCACAGGTGGCTGATTTGACAGCCTACATTTAGCAATGGTCATCTCTAGATGAGCAACCTACCACGTCATCGGCCCCGTCGCAATTGTTGTCCTAGGAACAAATCCATAAGCTGGAAAAGAGAGGAAATTTGGATAGGACTACAAAAACGTGGTTCCAATAGGTCATGGACATCGGGAACACGAGCATCAACTTGGCTATCTAAATAGCAAACAAGTTCCTGGAGGTGCAAACATCTCTTGAAGGCACAAGGCAAATATGTGAGGAGTTCCCAAAGAAGTACAGTGCTGCCTATCCGAAGATTGAGGCTATCCTCACACTGCTAAGAAAAGTTTGGGAAAAGGACCTCACCTTCAAGGACGATGACCACTGGCTGATGGATGTATGGAAGCGTGATTTTGATCACCGAAAAGGGAGGCTAGAATAGATCCCGGAAAGAATAATTCCAGATATAGAATGGGCCAAGGAGGCCAGAGGATATTGTATCAGATATCTCCAATTGATGATTGGGTACGAAATGCCTGTTGTGAAGATCAATCTGGAAAGCATAAAGCCTCACTTCCAGAGAAGGATGGAGAAGGAAATGACAGCCGAGATTACCATAGACTTTATGAGTTTTTCTGCTTGATATTTCACCCAGTCCGAGCTTTTCAGGGACAACACTACCAAATATGACGAAGACTGGGAGAAGCTTGTTAACAACTCCAAGGAATGGAGTTATCAGGTGTTAAGGTCCGATATCATTGAGGTCGACAAGCTTCAGCCAGTAATCTTGAGATTCGTAGAATATGCAGCTTTGAAGAAGTGTGAAGGTAACCCTGTTATTGACGAAGAACTTCTGAAGGAGTAGTTGCAACAAAGGGAAAACAACAAAAGGAAAAAATTGCTACAGTGCTGCTACTAGAAGACAAAACAGGGAAAAGACAAAAGATGTTTTAAAAATGTAATATATCTGGGGGTAGGTAAGACCCTGCTATAAAGTGCATCTTGGCCACACAATAGAATTGAATCTTAGCCACTCATTTTTCTTTTTGAAAACTATAAATAGAGGTCCCCTCCTCTCATTTTAAGAGAGTTGAGTTGTTGTAAAGGCATGCTGCAGAAATTGCAATAGAAATACAGTGATTTATTGGTGTATTTTGGATTTCTCACATGTTTCATGATTCTTCTCATATAATTTAAGAATTTAGTTTAAGTTACTTTGTTGTTGTAGTTTCCCTTTTAGCTGTCTTTGGTAGATTTAGCAATGTTGTCTTTGGTTGTGAAGATCCCTGCTGTGTGTATGCTTTTCTTGTCCACACTTTTAGTCATTTGCTGCTAGTAGGTGACTGTGCAAAGTTAGTCTAGACTATAATTCCATAGCTACTCTTTAAACTTTGTCTTTGTTCACATTTACATGGCGAATGAATGATGAAATATCTGCAGGCCTTAGAAGATAGCATAAATTTCATGACATTGTGGAGATTCTGATTAAGTGAAATTCTATTTTAGGGAAATTGTCTACAGTAGGAACCTCCATGATCACTGTTCATCGGTACTTGCAGGTCCAAGAACCTTCCCTCTTCCCTGCCCTTTTTCCTTTTTTTTAGAAATAACCTGTGCTAAGGTTCATTGCACATTGTAAAGCCAAATCCAACGAATTAATGGAGTTCAAGACTGCTGCTTGAACCTGCAACAAAGTGTAATAATTTCCTATCTGAAGAACTCCATTCACAGACTCGATTCTCCTACAACTTTAACTCTCGCAAAGACACCTTGTGATTGCAGCAAATCACATCAATCAACTGATATATTCCAAGCATCGTCATGACCTGACATCCGAGAGACCTTGGGATAGTGTTTTGCTATCTGATTGTGAAAGATTGTCTTTCAAGAGAGGTAATGCACCTACGTATTACCTGTGTTGTGAAGTGCATAAAACACCATCAACAGGGGGAATGAGTGTTTGGATTAAGGTGTCTCAACCTTAGTCCTAATATTGATTTAATTGATGTATTATTGTATTAATTTGTATTATTTAATTGCCTATGGTGTCATGTCACAAAATTGGAACCTGCCGATTGGGTGGCATCCCCATTGGAAGTGACTGAATGACACATAATCATCCCAAGTGGATATAGGCATCCCAATTTGTAATATTTGACCTATTATATATTATATGATGTGTCATAAGGCATCTTTTTGTATGGAGAAAGTTGGCACCCAAGTTGGGTTATGATAGGATGTAAGAGAATCAACTATTTTTAGTCAGTTATGATAGATTCTCTTACATATTCTATGACAACTCTTGTGGTAGATTTGTGACATATTCTATGACAGTTGTAAGGCATCTATCATAAGCAATTATGAGAACATTTTGGGTGCCCAACCTAGGAGAAAAAATATTTGCATGTATGATAATTGTAAGAGGTATAAGGGAATCCAGTACAAGTGTCTAAATGCATGTCTATGGTGTGGGATATTGTGACATGTGTATTTGAATGCCCATTCTCTTCTAGAAGCATCTCTTGACTTGTATTCTCTATAAAAATGTATGCCTTGCATTGTAGAATGTATAGTTTGTTTGTAGGTAATGAAGTGTTGTCGATATCACTCCAGAATAGGTGTTCGTTTTGAAACACTTGTAGAAGAAGGATTTGTACTTGGGGTTGTATTGCAATTCCTTTTGAAGTAATATAATAGTACTGTGCTTTTGGAGGGTGGGGTTTTTTACTCGAAAGGGTTTTCCCCATGTATATTTGGTGTCACCGTTATATGTGTTGTTTTTGTTCTATTCATTTACTCTCTATGTGCTTCTCTTGTTGTAACTATTTGAAGGTGTTAAAATGAAATTTTATAACTCTCCCCTATTTAGTGTAGGAATCAGTTTTCGCTCACCTGACTTCCTTTCAGTTGGTATCAGAGCCTAGCCAGCCTTGGTTCCTTTGTTGGGTTAGAAGTGTTTTTTGAGCTAATCTTTGTTTCAATGGGAGTTTTGTATAAGTGTGTGTTTCACTACCTTATTGTAGGAAAGAGATGGTAGACACATCTAGGAGGATTGAGAGGTGATCCCACAATACTAGTTTACAATTTTTGGCCAAACTGGACACTGAACTAATTTTTCCTAACTAAATCTTCACTTTTGGGCACCTATAGCGGCTAAACCATGAGGAATTTGAAGATGATGCAAACTAGTGATTTACGACATTTTGTCTGTAGATTATAAATATATTTTTTTCAAAAATTTTGGAATCAGATTGTACTTCTTTTTCCATCTCTTTTGAAAACTTATTTTTTTTAGTAAACACCATTTTTAAGGAGTGATGCTCACCGTATACAACATAACTTTTTTCCATGAAGGATAAAATTCTATTTTTTTCAAATTTAGATTTTTAACTATGATATCTAGTGCTTTCATTTAGTTTCATAGTGTTTTATTGAATATTTTTTCCTTAATCAAGTTTCAAAGTCAAACTAATTACAATTCAGACATAAGTAGACTGTATACAACATAACTTTTTTTGTATGTATCAAAATTCAATTTATTTTTTTAGTGGATCAAGGACTTCAATATCTAGCGCACTGATATTTTT
Organism: Sequoiadendron giganteum; assembly: GCA_007115665.2. Classification (NCBI taxonomy): domain Eukaryota; kingdom Viridiplantae; phylum Streptophyta; class Pinopsida; order Cupressales; family Cupressaceae; genus Sequoiadendron; species Sequoiadendron giganteum. Next base: position 761,945,555 of record CM021102.1, read on the forward strand.
TAGTTTTTTTTTGATAATCTACTATTTTTCCACATGTGCAAAAAAGAGAGCTTGATTTTCGGTGAAAAATCTACATTCACAAGAAATAAAAAATAAATATAATAATAAAATTAATTTTATTTAAAATTATACTTTTTGGGAAGCTTATAATAAGGACTACATACTTAGAAAAAATAAATTTTAAATGAATTCATTTGATCCCCCAAAAGGTAAATCAAAAGTGGTTTTTATCAGTATTTTGATAGGTATAAAGGAGACTCCATTATAGGTATGGGGAGAAATTTAATGACAGTAATTTTGAACTTTGGAAGCTCAAAATAAAAGACATTCTTGTAGACTGTGATCTATGGCTTGCAGTTTCTAGAACCATTCCACAAGGCATGAAACAAGAGGATTGGGATCTCATGGATAGGAAAGACAAGGGTCTTATTAGACTCTATTTGGCTGAGTCCTTCCTCCTTAATGTCCATGAAGAGAAAACTTTTGCTTCTCTGTGGAAGAAGTTTGGTGATTTCTATCATACTAAATCCCTAGTAAACAAGCTTTTCCTGAGAAAGAAGATGTATTCTTTGAAAATGGAAGATGGAGGATCCATAACAGATCATCTAAACTCTTTTAATATGGTTGCACAATTGGGTTCCATTCGAGACAAGATTGATGAATAGGACTGTTGCATGCTCCTTTTGTGTTTGTTGTGAGACTCTTGGGATCACCTAGTAATGGCTATTGGAAGCATTACTTCCACCTTCAAGATGGATGAGGTTTTTGCATCATTATTATCTAAAGAGATGAGAAGGAAGTCTTTTGAGATGGCCAAGGAGGACCTTGCAGTTCATGGCAGACCAAAGGAGAGAGGCAAAAATAAAGACAAGAAATCTAAGTCAAAGTCTCTGGGGAGATCTAAGTCTCTTGGTAAGAAGTCCAAGGAAAAATGTTGGAACTGTGGTGAAACTGGTCACATTCAGAAAGATTGCAAGAAGGAGAAGAAGAAGAAAATAAGTATTTCTCTGATTTTGAATTTGAGAATCATCTCAAGATGATGGAGAAGCATTTATTGCAGCCTTGGCAACCCATGCATTAGATGATGTGTGATTGATAGATTTGGGTGCATCCTTTCACATGAATTTTCATAGATATTGGTTCTTGAAGTATGAGGAGTACAATGGTAGAGAGGTGTACTTGGGTGATGACTCTCACCTAAAGATTGTTGATCGTGGAAGAGTCAAAATTAGATTTCCTGATGGAAGAGTGAAGGGGGTTGATGGTGTCTTGCATATCTCGGGTTTGGCATGAAACTTGATTTCTGTAAGTAAATTGAATGATTCAAGAGTGAAAGTTGTTTTCTCTGGTGGAGGATGTGAGATGACTAGAGGGGCTATGGTGTTGGCTAAGGGTGTTTGTATTGGCACTTTATTTCAGCTTGATGCATGCATTGTATAGTGCAATAGTTCTTCTGATGTATCAAAGAAGAGATCTTTGTATTCTTCATCCTCACAATCATATCATGCAGAGAAGAAGCATGTTGTAGCTGCATCCGATGGTCATGCATTTGGGTACCTAAGGGTGCTCATTCCATGGAAATGAAGCTTCCTACAAAGAAGACAATGTTATGAAACCAACAACTTGGTCATATTGGCAAGAAGGGTTTTAGAAACTTGAAAAATAAGAGCCTTGTTGAAGGCCTTGATGATTGTAATCTCGAGTTTGAATTTTATGAATATTGTGTATATAGAAAAAAACACCATGTTTCTTTTTACTCTAGTTCTCATAAGTCTTCTGGGGTTTTGGACTATGTTCATTCAGATGTTTTTGGTCTTGTAAATGTTCCTTCATTATCAAAATCTATATATTTTGTCTTTCATAAATGATTACAGTAGAAGGACATTTATTTATTTCCTCAAAAGTAAATTTGAAGTCTTTATTCGGTTCAAGGAGTTTAAGGCCTTGATAGAAAATCAGACTAGAAGAAAGATTAAGTGTTTGAGGACTGATAATGGTGGTCAGTTTTGTTCCACAGAGTTTGACAAGTTTTGTAAAGAGCACGGGATTGAGAGACATAAAATTACTCCCTATACTCCACAAAAAAATGGAGTTGTAAAGAGGATGAATAGAGCATTGATGGAGAGGGCCAGGAGTATGTTGAGTGGTGCTAGCCTTGAACAAAATTTTTGGGCTGGAGTGATAGCCATTGCATGTTATTTGATCAATAGATCTCCTACAAAAATGCTTGTTGGTAAGACACCCATGGAGGTGTGGTCTGGTAAAAAGCATTTGATGAGACATCTCAGAGTATTTGGTTGCAAAGCTTACACTCATGTTTCGATTGAGAAGAGGTCTAAGTTGGAGAAAAATGCTATTAAGTGTATCTTTATCGGTTATGGTGTTGATGTGAAAGGGTACAAGCTTTGGGATCCAGAAGCTTAGAAGGTTCTCTATAGCAAAAGTGTGATTTTCAAAGAGATAAAACCTTCCATTGTTGAGCTACAACTAGAGAAAGAGGTGAAACAGAAGGAGGTAGTTCAGATTCCACCTACTCTAAAGAAAGAAGAACTATGCACTCTCGTTGGATCTAAAAATGAGGAGAGCTCAAGAAAATTTGAAAGTTTTGAAGGAGAACCTCAACCTCAACCTTTGAGGAGGTCTACATGAGCTAGGCGACAACTGGAAAGGTTTGGTTATTCATTATTGGATTCAAGTTGTATTTTTGCCTTGATTTCTAACACTAATGAGCCTAGGACTGTTAGAGAGGCTACAGGTATGAGTAATACAAATTCCTAGAAGCAAGCCATGGATGAGGAGATGGCTTCATTATAGAAAACAAGACTCGATATTTGGTAGCCTTTCTTGTTGGACCTAAAACTATTGGTTGTAAATGAGTTTTCAAGAAAAAGTGTGGTCTTGATGGTAGTGTTGAGAAGTATAAGGCACGGTTGGTTGCTAAGGGATTTTCCCAAGTGGAGGGAATTGATTATGGGGAGATATTCTCTCCTGTAGTGAAGCTGACATCTATCAGTCTTTTGTTGTCACTTGCAACATCATATGACTTAGAAGTGGACTAGATAGATGTGAAGACAACATTCCTTCATGGTGATTTGGAGGAAGAGATTTACATGTCACAACCAGAGCATTTCATTGAAAAAGGTAAATAAAACTTATTTTGCAAACTGAGAAGTCTCTTTATGGTTTGAAACAGTCTCCTAGAATGTGGTATTAGAAGTTCGATACCTATGTGTTGTCATTGGGATTTCAAAGATCTAAATATGACCATTGTGTATACTTTAAAACTAATAATGGTCACATTCTCATTATTTTCCTATACGTAGATGATATGTTGTTTATTGGGAATGGTAAAAGTATGATTTTAGATTTGAAGTTTCAGTTGTCAGCATAGTTGGAGATGAAAGACCTAGGTGTAGCTAGGTACATTCTAGGAATGAAAATCATGAGATATAAAGCTAACAAAAATCTTTGATTAAGCTAGAGAAAGTATGTGAACTCGGTATTGGAGATATTCAACATGGTAGATTGTAGATAGTTAGTTGTTCCTGTGATGCAAGGGGCAAAGCTTTCTGTGAATGATTGTCCAAAATCTCCTATTGAGATGGAGGACATGAGTAGAGTACCATATGAAAGTGTAGTTGGAAGTCTGATGTATGTGATGGTGTGTACGAGACTAGAAATTTCCCAAGCAGTGGGAGTCCTTAGTCATTTTATGGCTAATCCTGGACAGGTGCATTAGGATGTAGTTGAGAGAGCGTTCAAATATTTACGTGGTACTTCTGAGTATGCCTTGTGTTTTAATGGTTATCCTACTAGACCTCAAAATTCTACGAGTATTCATGGCTATGTGGATTTTGATTCGGCAAGTGACATTGACAACATAAGATCCACCTGTGGTTATGTGTTTATGATGTTTGGTGATGCTATTAGTTGGATGAGTAAGCGACAGGCTATAGTCGCATTGTCCACAACAGAGGCAGAGTATATGAAAACCACTCATGCTTGTAAGGAAGCTATTTGGATTATGATATTATGTTCTAATAATGGTTTATCTATGCAGGATAGATTATTATTTTTCGTGATAGTCAAAGTGCGATTTTCCTAGCAAAGAATCCTACCTTCCATGCTAGAACAAGGCACATCGATGCTTAGCATCATTTTTTTCGTGATATGGTAGAAGATGGAAAGGTTAACTTGGAGAAGGTTGAAACTTTGGTGAATGTTGTAGATGCACTGAAAAAACTAGTGAGCATAGAGAAGTTTAGATCGTGTTTCGTTTCCATGGGCCTTGGTGCCTTGAGCAGATGATTTCGTATGAATCTTGGCAAGTCTTCAACTAGTGGAATTTTTTTGGGATTAAGGTGTCTCAACCTTAGAGTCCTAATATTGATTTAATTGATGTATTATTGTATTATTTAATTACCTATGGTGTCATGTCATCAAATCAGGACCCACCAATTGGGTGGCATCCCCGTTGGAAGTGACTGGATGACACATAATCATCCCATGTGGACATAGGCATCCCACTTTGGAATATTTGACCTATGATAGATTCTATGATGCGTCATAAGGCATCTTGTTGCATGGAGAAAGTTGGCGCCCAAGTTGGGTTATGACATGATGTAAGAGAACTGGCTATTTTTAGTCAGTTATGACAAATTCTCTTACGAATTTTATGACAAATCTTGTAGCAGATTTATGAAATATTCTATGATAGTTTTAAGTCATCTATAATAAGCAATTATGAGCAAATTTGGGGCACCCAAGCTAGGAGAAATAATATTTGCATGTATGATAATTGTAAGAGGTGTAAGGGAATTCAGTACAAGTGTCCAAATGCATGTCTATGTAGTGGGATATTGTGCCATGTGTATTTGGACTCCCATTCTCTTCTAGAAGCATCTCTTGGCTTGTATTCTCTATAAAAATGTATGCCTTGCATTGTAGAATGTATAGTTTGTTTGTAGGTAATGAAGCGTTGCCGATATCACTCCAGAATAGGTGTTCATTTTGAAGCACTTGTAGAAGAAGGCTTTGTACTTGGGGTTGTTTTGTAATTCATTTTGAAGTAATACAATAGTACCGTGCTTTTGGAGGGTAGGGTTTTTTATCTGGAAGGGTTTTCCCCACTTATATTTTGTGTCACTATTATATGTGTTGTTTTTGTTCTATTCATTTACTCTCTATGTGCTTCTCTTGTTGTAATTGTTTGAAGATGTTAAAATGAATTTTTTTAACTCTCCCTTACTTAGATTAGTGTAGGAAGTTGTTTCCACTCACCCGACTTCCTTTCAAAGAGATGCATATGTGTTTCCCTTTTCCATTGATATCAAAAGGGGAGAGAAAAATAATGTGAAAAAAATGTTTAGTTGTCAAAGGGAGAGAGAGCATGTGAAAAGATCATAGAGTAAAGGAGAGTTTGATGTAAGGGGAAGAAAGGAAGAAAATTGGTATAGAGTAGTATGTTGGTTCACATTATGTTGGTGATCAGAGTTGTTATGCTTGTTGTTGATGGTTTTTCGCATCATGTATTTCCATCAATGACAAAGGGGGAGATTGTTGCAAATATGAGTAGTTGGTGTTGTAATTGATGTCAAAAAGCTTGGGGGAGATTGTTGCAAGCCTATGTTTGTTTTTTCATTGATGACTGATAATGGTTGAGAAGTTGTGATGATGCTTTGATTAGTTTCATTATGTTGTTGTTAGTAAGTGCTACTGGTGTCAACCTCTAATGTTTCTTTGATAATATTTTATTTGTGGATGTTGTTGGTTTAGTGGTGATGAGGAGGTGCTGAAGATGATGAGTATGTGTCTCTGGTGCTTGGTTTCCAAGTGATTTTGAGAAAATTTGAATAAAAGAAGAAAACAATGTGTTGCAAAGGTGTTCTGGTGTACAATGTGGTATTCTAGTTTTGCTTTGCATTTCTTCATGGTTGAAGATCTCCTTGTGTGGTTCGAATATGTTAGTCAGAGTTTTTGTATCCATTTTTTTTGGTTTGGACCATTGTGTAGAAGAAGTTGTGTTCACCAATGTGTGAACTATGTTTTAGTGGTGTTTGAGAGAAATGATTTTTCTCCACATTTCTCCACAATTTAGTTTATGGTCTTATGATTCTGGGAGTGTATTGGTAATGATCATATCTACCTTTAATCAAATTTGTTCATGGTTTGGTGCTTCAAAAATTGATTTCTTGAGTTACAATGTATGAAAGGTTGTCTGAGTGTATCGGGTATGTACATTCTTCAAGTGAAAGTTGTTGCAAAGGAATTTGTTGGATTTCAGGGTGTTTGTGGAATATTCTAGGTTGTGTTCAACTGTTGTGCATGTGTGGTCCATGAGTCATCTTTGGATTTGAAGAAGTGTTTACTTAAATGTTAATGGTGTTTACACAAGTTCAACCAACCTTAGATGTTTACACTAATTGTGGATTTTCTTTGGAAATTGTGGAAGTGTGGTGTGGTGCATATGTATGATTTAGGTTCATTTTTAGATGTGATGTGGTTCACTTTCATTCCTTTCCACTACAAGAATTTTTAGTGCCGACCTAATTTGAATTTGCATGGTTGAGGTGCATAGCCAACCTTGGAGAATGTTTTCAAGGTTGAAGATGGTATAATTAAGTGTTGAGTTGATGGAGAATTGTGAATTGAAATGTGTGATGTGAATTACAGATTTGTGAAGTGTAAATTTGTGAAGTGTAGTGCGAGCTTAATGAGTTAGAGTAATGGAAGCACTGAGTAGAAGGTGTCTACAATCTTCAGAGAGGCTATGAATGTGTTGGTGATGTTGTGGTGGATCTTTCTTGTTGTATTGAGATGAATTTCTCATTGTAACATTCTTCTTCCTTCTTTTTTGTAATTTGGCAGTGAGCCCTTTGATAGTGAGCCTATTATATTTGGTGTTGCAATTACTTTATATTGTGAGCTAATCCTCACCTTGGTTTCTCCCTTCTTGGGGTTTCCATGTAAATTTGGTGTTCTATTGTGCATGGTGTTGATGTGTTACAGTTTTTGTTATTTTCTTTCATGCTTAATCAATATAACAAATTAAGGGTTAATTAAGTTGATGTGGATTTGAATGTTAGGAGGGTTTTAAAGTTTTAATGACCAAGTGATTCACCCCCCTCTCAGTTGTCTTGTGTGCATTCAACAATATCAACCTACAACACTCTTACAAACAATTTCTAGTATCCTTGAGCATTTCTTAACTCCATGTGAACACTCCATTATCACAATAATCTCCTTGAGGTTTTAGCAATATTTTATTCATTGGCTTCCTCAATATTATGAGGTGACATTATTTATTTATTTTTCAATTGAATTTCATTTTTGTTTATCTCAATAGTGTATAATCCTTTTAAAATGTAATTGAAACCTTGGGATCTTCATTTCCTTACTATCATCTTTATTCTACACACTAGTTTTGTGTTCATAGAATCACCACTACTTTTATCTTCCTAGACACACTTAGGATAGAAAACATAATATATTACTTGTTTATACATCTTGGCTATCCATAGAGGTTGAAAGACCAAATTAGGGCTGGACCATTCATAAAAAACTCCTTAACAACCCTAAAATTTATCTTCTTAGTAACTTATAGGTCTTCATTTGCTCTTTTCACAAAATAAGGGTTTTCATTCCTTTTTCTTTTCTTTTGTCATTTCATTTTTATTTAAATATCTAGTTAAATTAGTTCCATTTTTCATACTTGGATTATTTTGTGTGTAGTTTGGTACAAATTCTAAAGATTGACATGTGACTTCAATCATATTTGATTGCAACATCCATAAAAATGACATGCTATGTAGACATCATGACTAGATAGCTCTATCATCTAGATCTAGGTTCATATTTCTTTTTATTTTATGTTTTTTTGGTAGTAATTTTCTAAATTTATATCTTAGTATTAAATATCAATTTTCTCTTTTCAACTCTCTTGTTTTGGCTTAGTGAATTTAATTCCAAGTGTAAAATAAAATTATAGGATAATTTGAACATTTTATATTTGGAAACGACATAAATATCTCATTTCTAAATAATAGATTAATTCTAAGGTAATATAGGAAAAATCCTAATTTACAGAATAAATAAATTTTGTATTAGATTGAATTTTACCTATTATATAGTATCCATATAGAAATAACTATAAAATGGGAAAACCTCAAAAAAAAGTGTTAAAGGGGAGCCTTTCTTAACTCCCTTGTGGGTTACCAACACAAATCTACAAAAAACAAATCATTAAATAGTATTGTAATCAAAATATGACAATGGAAACAAGAGTATATGATAGCTAGAATATTTGAAACACACTAAACTTATTGGTAATGGAAAAACCATATAGGACATGGAAAGAGAGAAACAAGGAGAAGAGGAGAGGAAATGAATTAACAAGGGATTGGGGATAAGGTGAGGAAAAGGGAGGATAAAATAATACAAAATAAAAAATGAAAAATGAAAAATGGCAATTAGATTAATTTAATGAATGAAAGAGAATGATAACATAACAATATGAGATAAATAATAAAGGGGTGATAAAGAGCTAATACATGATCCAAAAATGGATAAAAAATGAAGCTCTAAAGCAAGAAGCTAATCCAAGGGACTCAAAGCTCCAAGATCTATCAAAAAATAAAAAATCATAAGCACAAATAGCTCAAGAGAATAAGGGGATATGATAATTATGGTTTATGAAATGAGAGAAATATGTTATATTTATATATTTTTGAATGTTTTAGAAAAATGGAGTTGGAAAAATATGCTAAGTGAAGCATGAACTATTAGCCACCAAAACAAAGAAAAATGTGGGGAGGGGTGGGGGAAGGAGGGGGGGGCGGGTGGGGGTTCTAAAAAGAGGGGTGAATATACATGAGGAGCCACATACATTAAATGAGATGTATAAAATAACAAATACAACTTTGTAAGGATGAAAAAGGATTAGATGAAGGGGTAAATTTATATAGGAAAGGGGGAAGACACACAAGCATGTAGGAAAAAAAGGGACAGGGATAAACTAAAGGAAAGGAAAGAGATAAGAGGGGTTACATACATGCTAAAGAGGAACACCAAAATGGGTGTAAAAAATAGTAAAAATAATTGTAAAGTATGTACTTTTGTTATTATATTTTACTCCCACTTTTGTGGGTCAATGACACACTAAAGGAGAAGAAGCATGCTAAAGTAGAGAGTACCATAAAAACATATAATCATGTAACTACTAGCAATACTATACCAAAGGAGAGATATTGGTCTTCAAGTTTTGTTCTCCATTTTTGTATATGTAATTAGTCCTATAAAGCATCCACAAAAAGTAGTCATTGTATGTATACAAAATAAATGCTACCTATCAAAATGCATAGGAAATGAAAACACAAAAAAATATAATAAACATGGGAAGAGTGCATAACATAGTCACTAATGTTTAATTTTACAACTCATGAACACACTTACATAGATCAAAAAATAATTTAAGTGCACGAGGTAAACACTATTTTTTGAAGGGATAAGAGATCTATGGAGATACAATCTAGAGAGGAAAGTGCATGTAATCCATGAAGAAGGAACCTTATCAAGGGTGAAATGGAAATTATAAAATATAAATTCGAGATTGGATACTAAATACTATAAACTAGATACTGGTGATGACAATAAGAGTTGTGACATAACCACTTGAGAGAAGGCTAGGATGGGTCAAAATGTAAAAGCCATTGATGATGACGATAAAAAAAGGAAAGATGATAAAGTTATTTATGTGGTTACCAAACATGATAATGGTTATGTGGTTGATATCCCAAGTGATTGCATATATGTGGTTGTGACCCCAAATATGCTCAAGTTAGAAAAAAAGAAAAAGTGATGATATTATCAATGATTATGTCATAACCACCGAATTTGATAAGATGTTAGGCCAAGCCCAAGATGATAGGATGTGAAAATTGTCATGGTAATGATCAAGATCAAGTAAATATAAGTGAGAGTGAGAGATGTGGAATATATGCCCTTTCTTATATTGATTGGTGAAAGAGTGATAATTATAAGAGATAGTAAATTTAAGAAATATGGTAAAGGGGAGAAAAGAAAGAAATTCCAAGGTTTTGATAAGAAAGAAGAAGAATATGGAGGGGAACATTGTTGGTGATTCCCCTAATACAATGATAAGAGTGGGAACATAAGGGTAACAAGTGTGTCATGCCACCAAGAGAGATTGAGGTTAAAGGAATGATGCCTTCAATTGAGAAATAAATATCATAATAAGGACTAAGAGAGGAGATTGGAAAGAGAGGGCATCGAGATCATGCCCCCAAGAGAAAATGATCACAAAGGGGAGAATAAGTTGAAAATGGACCCAAGAGAGATACACATGTAGGAGAGATATGTGTGATTGATAAATAGATTTACAAATATTAAAGGGTAGAAGATCAAAAGAGAGGGAGATAGGAAGAGATGTATAAGAACCATATACGAACTAAAATGTTATGGTAGGTTCCCCCAAGAGGGGAGGGGAGTAGAGATACCCCCAAGATGTATCTATTAAAAATATAAGGAAAGATAGTGATAAGACAAATAGGATAATACCCCCAAAGTTAGAGAAGTGTAATGATAAGTGTGAACAAGAGGTCTAAGAAAGAAGAATATAAGAGATATGAGGAATTGATTCATAGTAAAAAGGAGAATAGGAATAAGTGACAATGGATACATGTCATAGGCCCACAATTCACAATATACCTCAGTAAGTCACAAAGAAACATCCTAAGCTTATGCAACAAGGTGGTAAATAAAACTATCTCAACTTTTAAACAATATATTCCATGTAGATGGAAAAGTGGGAACTTTTAGAAGTATTTAGTGAAAGTGTAAGATAAGGGAAATGTGGAATATGAGGGATATTTGATAGTGTAATAGACAAGTGAGTGTATAAGGCTTGTCATGCATCAATTGATTAATCTTGTTAAATGAATCATTCAAGGGAGTAGTCAATATATAATATTGAATCATGAGAGAATAAGGAAAGACAAATGTATAATAGAGTGGGGGATGAAAGGATGAAATGAAATACTATAGTAGTAAAACCATTTCTAAGTCCATGCCATAAGAAAGAGAAAATAAGGCATCCTAGCTTACAAGATCAACCTAGAACGAGTTATAAGGTGAATCAAAATAGAAAGGGAAAGAGAGGAAGCATGAACAACTTGAGCTAGTAGAGTTACTTAGTGATTTTTCTATAAGTATTCTATAGAATCGATTTACTTTGATTTACTTTAATTTTTCATATTTTATAGCTTGTATTTTTAATTTATTCATTTTTATTTTCTTTTTGGATGTCACCACTATGAATTTTGTAAGATGGGTTAAAATGAGCTAACATAGATTCTAGTGACAACCACAACACTACTAAGCCAAAATCCAATCCAAAACAAGAGAAAATAATCAAAACATAAGGAAAATGAAAGCATCAAATGAAAACACTCCCCATGCTTGAAATTGAATCACTTCCCTTGTCTCTCCTCATTCTTCTTTTGCAAATATTCCCTCAGATTTGTAGTTGAAGTTGTGCAAATACCTGCAAATTGTAAGCAAGAAAGTTGGAGATAAGTGGTTGTTAAATCGAGAATGGAGGAGGAAGGCTTCTTTTATAGACAACCATTTGAATGGACGGTCAAGATAGAGCTTCTAGAAAGATTCCAAGATCGACAAACAAGAAGACATGCACACAAAAGAGTGGAGGTTACAAAATGGACGATCAAGATTAGAAAGAGCTCAGGGTCAACCGATGGCTGAGATTCGAAAATGAGATAGTGGAGGAAGAATATGGAAGAATTAAAAATTGAAAATAATTAATTCATGAGAAGGAATCTTTGACCAAGTAAAGGCATAAATTATTTATTTGAGGAAAAGGCAAGTGGGCATTTAATTAAAATTATTTATAAAATTATTTTAATTAAATAAGAGGAAATGGGAAAAGAGCATTAAATAATTAACTTGAATTAATTATTTAATAAAAGAGAAGTTTTGGGAGACAGTTAAATAATTTTTCAATTATTTAACTATAGAAGAATTAAAAGATTAGTGGATATTCAAATAATTAATAGTTAATATTTAACTATAGATGAATGATGATAAGAAAATACTTAAATAAATGGTAATTTATTTAATTATCAAAAAAAGGGGGGAATTAGCGACATAATTAATTTATTTAATTGATGAAGATGGAATAAAGGTCAAAAAATGAATTAATTAAATAATTAAAAAATATTTAATTAATAGAGGAAAGTAATAAAAGATAATAATTAAATAATTAAAATTACTTAATTATGTCAGGAAAAGACCAAGATAATGGAAAATTGACGCTCGTAGACCAAGACATTTTTTAGTGTCTATATTTTGCCCCTCTTTGACATAATGTGATTTGAGTGTTGTGTCAAAGAATAATTAAGAAAATATTTTTCAAATCATGCTTCATCGTGCCCTAGTGAAGGTGGGATAGACCTTTGCCCCCCTTAGATCTTTTTTTAAATTTTCAAAAAAATTGAGAAATTATTCTGAAAAGCCACTTTGATGCACTGACAGGAGAAGAATTCAGCTTGCAAGCCATCATGATGATTGTGGATGGAAGATGTTAGTGCGAAGAAGATGGATGTTAGTATGGAGAAGACAAATATTATCGTGGAATTAGTCAAATGAAAAGGGATGGACATTCTTACTTTATAGATGTCAACTTGCATGTTTATCATCATTGGGTGGTAAAAATTATGGAAAATGGATCACAAACACCATGGTATGACATAGACCAAGGTGTGCAAGGTGACCATTTGTGAGAGACAAGCAGTCAAAATACAAAGCCAAAAGACAAGGAATGCCCCAACTCATACTAAGGACCCACTTATCCCAGTCTTTTTGCCAAGACAAACCACATACAACAAGAAAAGAAAAGAGATCACGATCCATCATCGCCCCTCTAAATCCATAACAGGAAATCCTTGAGGTAGCTAGTAACATGACCAAAAACAAATAAAAAAGATGAGACAAACTCAGACCAAAAAAGTGTTTCCTAGAGAGATAATGTTTGCTGATAGTATTGATAAGATTGTTTGATTAGGTTGATTAAGTTGACCAAGATGACCGAGATGATTGATTGATTGCTTGACCGAAGTTGATTGATAGGTTGATTAATTGATTTGATTATGCCTGGTTTCAGGAAAGACACATCTTGTATAAGGTGAGATTAATTGACCAAGATGACAAGATTGATGACCAAGTGATCAAGTGATTTGATAAGGTTTGATTGACATGATTGACTAATGTGATGATGCCTAGTTTCAGGAAAGACACATTCTGTTTAAGGCAAGGAACACATCTGATAAATTTGATCGATTGACCAATTTGATAAATGCCTAGCTGCAAGAAAGATATATCCTGTTGAAGGTGAATGACAAGATTGACCAAAGACAATGTCTAATCCCAAGAAGGACACATTCTAATAGAAGAAAAGAGATAAGACCAAATGAGACAAATGACATAATGCCCCATTTTGATATAGATCAATGACCCGATAGTGATTGATGATAAGGTAATTGACTGATTAAAGATTGATTGAAGATTAAATATTTGTTGGTTATGTTTTTCTGTTGATTTGTGATTTGGTTTTAATGATGATTGCTTGCAGACAAAGAACAGGACCAGACTCTACAAAACCTAAAGGACTGACTTAGGGCCTCAGGGGCTCATCGATTGATGGCCTTGCCTACATTATACATGTAGAGACCTTGTAGTTCGACATGACTTGACTTTGTTCTATTTGACAAAAGATCGAGTCATGATTTTATTTGAGCAAACCTAAAAAGGACTGACCTAATGTCTCGGGGGCCCATCGAAGATTGAGCCTTGCCTACGTAGAAAATGTGCAGAGACAACGTAGTTCGACCACTCTAACACAAACTAACTCAAACTCAGACTCAAACTCTGTTTTTGGATATTTTTTTGCTGTACGATTTCTTTGGATTTTTGATGTTTTATGATCTTTTTGGATGTTTGATGGTTTTATGATTTTTTTGGATTTTTGACGGTTTATGATTTTTTTGGATTTTTATGGTTTATGATTTTTTTTTTTGTTTTGATGTTTTAAAAGGCTGATACCATGCACCAGATCCCATGAAGACATAAGTCAAGGAATTGCCCCCTGTCAGGTACAAGATCAATTTATTGGGTGCAAGGAGAATCAACAAACGAATGCAAAGGATGATCATGAAGGCAAAGGGAACTAAATGTCAGTGGTTTTCAGGCCATGGAAAGGATGACAAAGCTTTATTATGGACATGTACAAATGGATGGGCGGAGGATGGAAGATCGGGTGGAGTGATAGTAGACGGAGGAGCATAGACTGACTACACATGGCACATGTTTGTCAGGTTTTCACCATGGTACTTATCCAAAGCGCCACTAAAGTGGTTTTCACTTTTGGACGAATTATTTCTCTTTACTATTTTTTTTATTTTTTCATTTTTTCTTGTTGTCACCAAGACACCTATTTGCCAAGTTTTCATTAGGGTGACTATTTTTTTGATTTTTTGATTTTTTTAATTTTTGATTTTTTTTTGTATTTTTGACTTTTTGAAGGGATACTCTGAGAATTAATTGTAGTACTTGTCAAGGTGCATGCTATTGATGGGTTTAGGCAATTGTTCACCTTCAAGAGTAGATAGTTGATAAGCACTAGATCCATATACTGCTGTGATGATATAAGGGCCCAACCAATTAGGTTCAAAATTTTTAGGCTTTTCTCGATCTGTCTAATTCTTTAGATTCTCTTTCAGGACTAAGTCACCAATGTCAAATATTTTAGGTCAGACCTTCTTATTTTAGTTGTGTCGAAGGCGATTTTGATATGCTTGGAAATGTGTCAAGGCATTCTATCTCTTTTCATCCAATAACTCTAGCTCATGTAGACGTGATACACGATATTCTTCTTGATCAATCAATCCTTGCATAGATACTCTTAAGGATGGTAACTTGGCCTCAATAGGAAGTATGGATTTAGTTATAAAGACAAGGGAATATGGATTGGCTCTTGTAGGGGTGCAAACATTGGTACGATAGGCCCATAAAGTAGGATTGAGTTGGAGGTTCTAGTCACGACCAACATCATTGATAGTCTTCTTTAATATTTTAAGAATAGTCTTATTAGATGCCTCAGCTTAGCCATTACCCTGGGGGTAATATGGAGTATCAAAGTGGTGTTGGATATGAATTTTTTCACAAAGTTCACTGACATCTTGATTCTTAAAAGGGTGACCATTGTCTATAGTGATGGATTGCAAGATACCATAGTGGCATATAATGTAATTTAGGATGAACTTGGTTATCTGCTTTCCAATAATGTAGGTCATCAAGATGGCTTTGATCTATTTTGTAAAGTATTCAGTAGCAACAAGGATAAAATTATGTCCATTGGAAAAAGTGGGATGGATCTTTCCTACGAGGTGGATTCCCCATTGAGAAAATTGCCATGGTGATGTAAGCGACTGTAGTTCCTAAGTTGGTGCATGTATAAGATCTCCATGAATTTGACACTGGTGACATTTCTTCACAAAGTGATAGGCATCATGTTCCATTGTAGGCCAATAATATCCCATCCTCATGAGATTTTTGGCTAAGGTAAGACCAGCAAAGTGAGCTCCACATATACCATGATGTACCTCTTGTAAGGCTGTTTGTGCTTCATTTGAGTCAAGAAATTGAAGGAGGGTGCTATCTAGGCTCTGGCAGTAAAGGGTATCTCCGATGATGGATTTTTTAGAGGCTTATCAGATAAAGATTTTGTGTTGGTTAGAAGGCAAGTTAGGAGGGATAATTTGGTCATTTAAATAAGCATAGATGTATTTATACCAAGGAGATTGAAGACCAACAAGTTCATACACAAGTCCAATTTTGAGGACATCGAACATAGGGACCAACAGTTGTTCTACCAAGAACTCATATTGTGATGCATTGTTGGGAATGTCCAAGAGAGATCCGATTGTAGCCATCACATCAACTACTTTATTCTGTATTCTTGATATTTTCTCAAAGTTAATAGCATCAAAGTATAGTAAAAAACTATCAACCATGCGCTTGTAGAGAATCAAATTCTCATCCTTGGTATCACAATCATCATTGACTTGCTTGATCACTAACTGGGAATCACCATAAACTTGAAGATCCTTGATTTTCCATTTTATTGCCATTCAAAGTCTTGTTAATAATGCTTCGTACTCAACTATGTTATTAGTGCATGGAAATTCTATTTGAAATGAATTAGGAATGGAATCCCGTTGAGGTGTGATGAACAAAATACTAGCTCTTGAACCATGAAATTTTGTAAGATCCATCGAAGTATAGTTTCCATGTTGTTGGTGTGTCTATGACAAAGATTGATTCATCTAGGAAGTCAGATATTAGAGGATGACCTACCTTTATTGGTGCATTTGTGAGTTGATAAACTATCACTTTTCCTTTTATTGATTTTTGATCAACGTACTCAATTTCATACTCACTTAATATCATAACCCACTTAGTTAATCTTCCTGTCAGAGCTACTTTGATAAGAAGATATTTTAGAGGATCAATCTTGGCTATCAATTTTGTTTTGTGGTTCAACATGTAATGTCTCAATTTTTGGGCTACAAATACTACTGCTAGACATACTCATTCAATAGGGCTGTAGTTCAACTCATATCCGACCAAGGTACGACTGATATAGTAAATTGCTCGTTCTTTTCCATCATGTTCATTTTGTGCTAACAATGCCCCCAGTGCTGATGTAGTTGCTGTCATGCACAATATCAAATGTCTTCCATTAATTAGAGGCATAAGAACTGGTGGAGTCAATAGATAATTCTTGATTTGATCAAACACTTCTTGACATTTCTCTATCCAATTGAAGGGAATTCCTTTTCGTAACAGATGTTGAAATGGATGAATCTTGTCTACTAGCTAGGTGATGAACCTATAGATTGATTACAATATTCCTTGTAAAGTCCTTAACTGACTGATGTTGGTCGATGGTAGCATGTCCAAAATAGCTTTGACTTTGGTAGGATCAACCTCTATTCCTCTACGAGAGATAATATAGCCTAGAAGTTTGCTCGATTGGACCCCAAAAACATATTTCTTTGGATTTAACCTGAGTTTGTACTTTTCAAGTCGTGTGAAAATCTTATTCAAGACTGCTAGGTGACCACTTCATTCTAGAGACCTTCAAAGAAGGTCATCAACATAATCCTCCAGAAGTACATGCATATAATCATGGAAGATGGTGGTCATGGCTCTCTGATATGTAGCTCCAACATTTTTAAGTCCAAATGGTACAATGGTCCAATAGAAAGTTCCCCAAGTGTATATAAAGGCTATCTTTGGTTGATCCTCGCTAGCAATCCTTATCTGATTATAGCCTGAAAATCCATCCATAAGTGAGAGCATTTCATATCCAACAATAAGGTCCACTATGATGTCAATATTTGGTAAAGGGAAATCATCTTTAGGACAAGCTTTGTTAAGATCTCTGAAATCCGTGCATACTCCGATTTGCCCATTTGGTTTCGTGATAAGAACAAGGTTTGATATCCAATCTACATAATCAATAGAGCATATGAATCCAACATCCAAGAGTTTCTTGAGTTCTACCTTGACCGGGAGTGCAATCTGTGGATGCATTTTTCTTAACTTCTGTTTATATGGTTTAGCATTTGGTAATAGTGGTAGGGGAGGTAAAACAAGCTCAGGATCCAATACAGGCATATCAGCATATGACCATGCAAAATTAACTTGTCTTTCTAAAAAGAATGTTGTAAACTAAAGATTTTCCTTGGTGGTCAAAGATGTTGCCAATTGTATGATTCTAGAATTGTCTTGTGTTCCAATGTCCAATTCTTCAGTTTCTTCTATAATCAATGGCGATATCTCTCAGTCTATAGGGATATTGTTTAGTCCTCCATCCTCAGGTGCCTCAGAGAGGTTTTCACCTTCGTATACGTCCTTTATTTTTACTTTTTCATAGTCAGCAAGCACCTTTCGATTTTCACCTAAAGACCTATTATTTTTATTTTTACTTTTTTCATTTTCACTTTTGCGACTAGAGGACAGGACAACCTCACCAAAGTATGTTGCACAATCGAGTTCTATGGAAAATCCAACCTTATGATCCCCACTTGGTATTCCTTCATGAAGTCCCATGAACTCAACAATTGCTTCGTCATTCTCGAATGTGTCCAAACTTGGTGGTTCTTGTTGATCCTAATCTATGAGTTGTGGGTAGACAAGGGGTAAGCCATCATTGGTATTGTCAAGGGTCATGGTGTAAGAACATAGGGTAAATATGAAAGTAGAGTCATCAGGTTCCCAAGAGGCAAAATCATGTGTTTCCCAAAAGTGTTTGATCCACTCTTCTCTTTTCAAAGGGACCTTTAGATGAGGACTTGGTGGATTTTACGAGGAACCAATTGTAAGCATTTGATTGAATTTTTCTTCAAGGGAAGGCTCATCAAGTTCTCCAAATAGTTTATCAAGGTTCATGTAAGTAGTGGAGGATAGGGAATCCCATTCATATTCATTAGAATCAACATCAAAATCTCAAGAGTCCTCATATGTCTCAATCTCATCTGAAGCATCAGTGACCTCACTTGAAGATAATCTGATACCCTAGATAGTCACTTTTACTGGTACAAACCCCAACCCTTGGTTCTTTAGTAGTTTAGGAGTTTGTAAGGGATCCAAAATTCCTTGTTTGTTTAGGCTAAGGCTGCTATGTACATCATATTCTTGTTGCTTCATTAAAAGGAAACCTTTTCGATATCGTTCAATTGGTAGTTGTTTAGGCTCTGTCTCCTCTTCTTCTTTATATAGCCATGTATAAATGTGATCATCCAAAGATTATTTAGCTAATTCCCCCCATTTAGTGAAATTGGTAGGGGGATTGTGGATAATAACCTTAGGATGCGGTTTTCCATAAGACTTTAACAATTTGGGTAACTTTCCAATGTAAAATAAGCTCTTCATACTGTATTCCCCCCATCCTTTATCTTGAATCTATATTTTGGGTGCAAATGGTGGGGTGAATGGAGTGGATGATTTGACGAGGGCAGATGGGTCAATGTAGTGTGATGAAGTGGAAGATGAGGCCTCTCAATTTATGGGCATTTGACGCTCAATGATTCCTTTTAGGTTTGTGCAATACTGAAAGGGATCAAGGTTGCCAGGAATGGTAATTTTAGTGCCATTGTGTGGGAACTTGAGGCATTGGTGGTATGTGGATGGGATAGCCTTCATGGCATGAATCCATGGACAAACAAGGAGAAGGTTGTAGTGTAAATCCATATCCAAGACATGCAACATTATGTTATGTATTGTAGGACCAACTCTTACGGGAAGTAAAATTACTCCTTTAAACGAGCGCTCAACATCATCATAAACTTTGATAACAATTTTCTTGGTTTGGTCTATGCAATTCTTAGAGTATCCTAATGATTTCACGAATTTTAGTGAGAAAATGTTCAAACCTGCTCTACCATCTACTACGACTCGTTTGATCTTATGTTTATTAATGCAAACTTTAAGGTGTAGGGCATTGTTATGATCAGATTTTTGTGTGTAAAATTCTTGTTCAGAGAAGGTGACATGGTGCGGCATAGCTTGGTATCTAACCATAGCCTGAAATTCATTAACATATAGATTAGTGGGTACGACTACTTCTTGTAAGGATTTATCAAGGATAGCTTTGTGTTGTGATATGCGAAGCAGTTCCAAAATGGAAATCTATGCGAGAGTCTTCCCTAGTTGGTCTAGGAGATTGTATTGGCTTTTCAACTATGGATTGGAAGGAGGTACTAGAAGAGTTATCTTGGCTTTGCAAGTGGTGACAACACATTCTAAACTTGGCTTATTTATGGTAATGGAGACAATGTGATCATCAAAGGGCCTTATGTTAAGGATAATAGTGCTATAATCATGTTTCACGGTGGCATAATTGGAACTGTTTTTGTTCCCTAAACTGGAGGCTTTTCCTTTGTCATGATCTTTCAAGGGATTTTTAAACATGGTATGATCAACATATGTCATACCTTGTGAATCACCTATTAAAATGGTTCCATTTTCAACAAGGTCTTGAATGATATTTTGAGAGTCCAACATCTAGATTTTTTATGTCCTTTTTTGCAGTGATATTCATAGTATTCATCTTCTTTCCACTAGTGGGGTTTGATTAATGAGGGTTCATAATTTTTGATGTCTCATAGTTGGATGACATTAGATTGGAAAAGTTGTTTTAGGATTGATTCAATGGGTTCACCCAATGGGGTGTATGTTCTCTTGATGCAGGGAGGACCTCTGTGTTGCTGATTATTTTGGATTGCATTCAATGCTTGATTTTGACCTTGTGTTTGGGCATTTGATGTGTTTGGTGTGTTTGATGAGGAAGGACCTTGAAGGTGAATGGTACGACCTTTAGTTATCACTTTGGCATTGACAACTCCATCATTTGTGACATTCTTGTTTCAAGACCAATATTTTCTTTTATCATTAGTGGCTTTTGGAGTCTCTTTGTGTACTTTGACCAATCCCTTTGTGACAAGACCTTTTTCAATAAGGACACATTTCTCAAGGATTTCATCAAAATTTGTGCAACATTGAATTTGGAGGCTACTCATCATTTCTTTGTCAAGGTTTTCAACAAACATGGTGACTAGTTGTTTCTCAAGAATGTGACAAAGGAACTTATTAACCAAACTTCATCATTTATGATAAATGAGGTAAGTGATTCCCCTTATTCTTGTTTGGTTGTGCATAGTGTTGCAATGGTTATATCACTTTCAATGTTAAAGGCAAAGTGATTAATGAATTTATCAGCTAGTTCACCCCATGTTCTAATCCCTAGAGGAAGGTGTGCAAACCAATCTAGGGCTAGCCCCGTGAGACTTCGTGGAAATAATCTCATCAAGTAGGTAGGATCACATGCGATTTCCATACATTCCATATTAAATTCTCAAATGTGTTCTACTAGATCTCCCCTCCCTTTGTACTTAGGTAAAGGTGGTGTTGTGAAATGAGGGGGAAAGGGTGGCATGTATAGATTTATGTAAAATGAAAAGGGGCACAATTCCTCCATAGAATAGGTTTTCTTGTTGGTTCCCAATTGCATGTTTGTCATTTGTTGTTGGATGGCCTGTATTTGTTGCATCAAAGTATCTACAATAGATGGTGTTGCATTGGTTTGATTTGGTGTTATGATCCTGTTATTAAGGTCATATGTCAGATTTGGATTGGGATTGGTGTTTTGTAGTGTGGGACCTTGGTTACCATATTGATGCGTGTTGTTTTGGTTTGGAGTGAAATTGGCATCTAGATTCATCCCAAAAGTCATGTTTGTGTTTGGTATAGTGTTTTGGAATTGACATGTGGGTCCTTAATTTGTCCCTTGAATTTGAAAAGTTGGTCCTTGATTTTCATTTTGGAAAGATGGTGTGGGTCCTTGATTA